>JAVHMZ010054426.1:0-11760 GCA_034782995.1 Amazona versicolor | reverse complement strand
GATGGCTCAAACGAGGCTCATGAAGCCGCTCGTTGCTGGGCGACTCCTGCATCTTCGCTGGGTATTCGGCGTAACCGCCAGATACACCAGGCCGTGATCCCGATCGCTAGACAAAGGTAGATCATGTTGAAGCTGTCGAACACCAACACGCTCGCAGTTGCCTTGGTGTCAGGCCGGACAGCGGACCGCACAAGAATGAGAAAGCAGCTCGCGACTTCCAACACCAAGCTGAGCTGGTAAAAACGAAGCCAGACGTCGGTGTTGTTGGGGAGGGCAATCGACTGCGCGCGAAGGACCCGCCGAATGGTAATCAGAAATGCGAGGCTAGCGGTCGACGCACCGGCCCACAAGGTCATCGAAAAGGCGACCAGCCAAGGCGAGACGGGCGCGTTTTCGTCACCCTCGAGGAAAGCAAGCATGATCACCGCGAGGACCACGGTCATGATGAGGCCGGAAATCAGACGAACGATTGCAATCTGACGGATGCGGTTGATTCGTGTTTTCATTTCTTCGAAGACATCGAAGGCAGCCAGAGGAAACACGAGGACCCAGACAAAACGCGTATAGATAAAGAGGCGATCGCTGATGACCATGCGCTCTTCTGATTGCGATGCGCCACTGCTGCCGAAGAAAACGTCGGCCAGGTCGATTAGCACGGTTAAGATGCACGCGAGCGTGATGTACTGGTAGGTCCGGTGCAGTCGCAGGGCGCAGATGCGGATCACCAGGACGACTTCCAGCGCGACGGCGACCCATTGCGTCCAGTGCGTGACCTGACTTAACATTCCTCTCTTCATTTGAGCAGGCGCGGTTAAACAAATCCGCAACCTGCTCAAGCCCAAGCGGGCCAACCTACAGATTGAGGTTGGACGATCTACTCTAGATCAGTTCGATGGTCGTCAGCGTCTCGACGTCGATCGACTGACCCGTTGTCTGCGACCAGGCACTAAGGGCGCCGCGTGCCGCCTGCAGAATGACGTTCGCTGCTTGTGTCTCCTCCTGGGTACCGTGGAAAGTGGAAGCGATGGCCGCCGCCAGCTGTAATTCGTCCAGCAACTCGGATGGCGAATAGGCCACGGTGAAATGCGCCTGAACCGGCCTCGGCTGCAAAGAAGGCAGGATATCGGTCTCAAGCAGCAGCAGAGCCATAGCAAGGTCGTGCAATGCAATGGAAGCATCGAGCTTGTCGGTGCCGCCCGTTGTGCGATACGCGCGATAGGCGACCGTGGCGATGTTGTAGGCAGTGGCCATACGGTCGTAGGCGTTCTTCAGGTTCGGATACTCTTCGGCAACTGGCTGGCGCAGAGCTTCAAGAGCCCCATGCGCCATGGTCAATGAATCGTAGGCGGCGCCGTCAAAACTATTGAGCTGGCCGGGGTGGACCCGCTGCGGCTTACAGCCGGTATTCAGCAGGGTGAGGAGAATGGCAGCGCATAGCAGCGCCGCGGACAACAAAAGGGATTGGATGCGTTTGGACATGGTTCCGCCCGCATCCTAGTGCTCTGGACTTTTCACGTGGCATGTCCACTCGCTCTAAATGAAGAGAATCGTTAGACTTACGAATTTTGGCAAGCGTGTTACTGCAGAGCGGGAGAAGCGCTACACAGCGTCCGGGCCAGTCTGAATCACAACCATGCCGGCCAGGATCAGTGCAGCGCCGACCACAGCGCCGCGCGTGAGCGACTCAGTGCCGGTCGCCACCGAAGCCACCATGGCGAACACGGGCTCCATCGCCAGAATGAGTGCCGCCCGCGTGCTGCCAGTAAAGCTCTGTGCCCACGTCATCGCCCAGAAAGCGCCCACGGTGAGCACCAGCGCCAACAGCAAAACGACCGCAGCTAATTTGCCTGAGAAGTGGATCCATGGCCGCTCCACCGGTATCCCGGCCGCACTTAGCAGAGCAACCGACAGGAACTGGCCCGATACCAAGCCGTAAATTCCGTCTCGCTTCGAGTAATGGCCCAGCGCGATCAGATGCACAGCAAACATGACGGCACAACCCAAGGTCAACGCATCGCCTGCGTTTACGCGCAGATTACCGTTCAGTTCGGGAAATCCTAGAGCCAGGAGCCCTACCAAGGCCAGGGCCGCTCCCAAAGTCTCTCGCCGAGGAGGTAATCGCCGTCCTACGACAGCCAGCAGAAGCGGCACCATCGGGATATACAAACCAGTAATAAAGCCCGAGTTTCCAGGGGTCGTATAGAGTTGCCCAATCGTCTGCAGAATATAGCCGCCTGCCAGAAAGATGCCGGCCAGCATGCCGTGCCTTAAGCTGCGGCCGCGCTCTTCAGCCCGCATACGCAGAAGGAGAGGCAACACAACAAGAGCCGCGAAGCTGAAGCGTAGTGTCAGCAGCAACAGCGGCGAGACATCGCGCAGGATGTTCTTGACAACAACAAAGCCATAGCCCCATCCCAGCGCCACGGATAGAAGAAGCAAGTCACCTTGCCAGCGGCGAGCTACGACCGACGAAGGAGCCGTGACAGCGCTCACAGGGCCGCTCACAATGCCGTGAGTGTTTGCAGCAACAGCAGCACACGCTGCAAACCGAGTTCGCGGCCGTCAGGCGAATACCATTCGTCGGGCGTGTGCGCCCCACCGCCAGTGCCGCCCGCGCCGATAGCTACCGCAGGCAAGCCCAGCGACAATGGCACGTTGGCATCGGTAGAAGCGCAATTGATATGGGAGCGGATGTGAAGGCTACGGTCCACCTGCTCTAGCGCGCGCAGCAACGGTGCATCGGACTGCAAGCGGCCGCCGGGACGAGAGCCCAGGTCTCGTATGCGCGCTGATAGCCGGCTGAAAGCACGCCCACGGCGGTTCTCGCTTTCAAGGCTCTTTTCCACTATCCCGTTGAGCACAGCTGAGAGTCGCTCTAATAACCCGCTCTCTTCCGAACGCAGATCGAGTTTCGCGCGTGCGGAGGCTGGAATGGAATTGATACTGGCTCCGCCTTCAACAATTCCGAAGTTGTAAGCAAAACGGGCGCCCGGTCCGATCTCGCCAACAGCAGCACCAAAGTCGGCGATGATTCTCGCAAGTGCGTGCACAGGATTGGGTGCGCCGGAGTCGTTCCAGCTATGGCCGCCCGGTCCCTGCAGGGTGATCTCATAGCGACGGCTGCCGAGAGCTTGTGCTGTGATGTGATCCACCGATGGGCCATCCAGGACGATGAAAGCCTGGACCGCTCGCAGGCGGTCCGGATTCCGGCACAGGTAGCGCATGCCGCTTAAGTTGCCCTCGCCTTCTTCGCCCACATTCGCTACGACGGTGACCTCGCGGGCCAACTGCTGATATGCCGGTTCTTCATGCAACACGCGCGCAAGTGCCAGCAGCCCACTCAAACCCGCGCCGTTGTCGGCCACACCAGGTCCCCGCAGCCGTCCGTCCTGGGCGACATAGATTTCCTCCGGGCGCTGCGGCGCAAACACCGTGTCCAGATGAGCGGAAATGACCAGGCGCCGGATCTCCTCACCATCCCCGAAATTCGCCACCACGTTGCCGGCCCGGTCGAGGGTCGTGCGCCAACCGAGTTCCGATAGGCGGTCCCGCATCCAGGCCGCACGTTCCGCTTCGAAAAAGGTCGGTGCCGGGATGCGACAAAGTTGAAGGTGCAGTTCTGTGATTCCCGCACGCGCTCTCTGCAAAGGGAGCAGCGCCAGCGGATCCGGCTTCGGCGGCAAGTCCGGGAGCGGACGAACGTTCTTGGGAGAAGTAGCCAAACCGTTTGAAAACTTCAGTGTAAAGGTCCGGCGGCCCGCTTTGAAGCCGTTATACTAAGGTCAAACTGCCTTATAAGGATGAGTCCGCGTTTCTCGGCGCGGCGAAGACTCAAGAATAGGTCGGCTCCCATGCAAACTTACCTGAAGTTCGGAGCGCTGACGACTGTCATCGTCGGCTCTCTGGTCTGGCTCGCGCTGGGCGGAATCAGCGATACGAAAGCGTATTACAAAACCATTCCAGAACTCGCTCGTATGGGCAACTCGGCCCAGACAACACGCCTCCGCATTGCTGGAGATGTGCAGCCGGGTTCGATCCTGCGAGAGGCAGGCAAGACCAGATTCACTATGCATCAAGACGCCCAGGTGCTGAGGGTGGTCTACACGGGTATAGATCCGCTGCCAGATACCTTCAAAGATAATTCGCAGGCACTGGCGGAAGGTCGCATGGGCCCCGATGGAGTTTTTGAGGCATCCAAAATTCAGGCCAAATGTGCCTCAAAATACGAGTCAAAACCGTCGATGAAGGCGGCGACGCATCAAATGACCAAGCCTGTCGGCGGTTCTTAATTCGCGTTAGCTCTCTATGGAAAATCTCGGCGCACTCGCCATCCTTCTCGCATTCTGCCTCTCCCTATATGCCGTGGCTGGTTCGGTCGCCGGCAAATTCGCGCGGCGCCCGTTCCTTGCGGTAAGTGCAGAGCGAACTGTTTACGTTATCTGGTTTCTACTGACCGCAGCCTCCGCGATTCTGGTTTCACTGTTGATTAGCGGCGATTATCGCCTGGCCTACGTACAAGCGCACTCCAACCGGGCGATGCCCGCCATCTACAAATTCACTGCCTGGTGGGGCGGCCAGGAAGGCTCGCTGCTGCTTTGGAGTTGGCTGCTTTCCACTTACGCGGGCATCGTGGTGTTCACAAACCGGCGCAAGTTCCGGGCCATGATGCCACTGGTGATCGCCGTCCTGATGACCACACTTGCGTTCTTCTCCGGCATCATCACTTTCGTCGCTAGTCCTTTCAAGATGCTGATGGTGGGCAAGGGCATTGTGGACGTTGGAGACGGCAATGGTTTGAGTCCGCTGCTGCAGTGGTGGACAATGGCGATTCACCCGCCGTTTTTGTACCTGGGCTATGTCGGTTTCACCGTGCCCTTCGCGTTTGCGATCGCGTCGCTATTGACGCGACAACCCGGAGAAGGCTGGATTCACACGACGCGCCGCTGGGCCATTGTGACGTGGCTCTTCCAAAGTACGGGCGTCCTGCTCGGCATGGGGTGGGCTTACACCGTGCTGGGTTGGGGCGGCTACTGGGGCTGGGACCCAGTAGAGAACGCGTCGTTAATGCCTTGGATCACGGCTACGGCCTTTCTGCATTCCGTCATGATGCAGGAGAAAAAGGGAATGATGAAGGTATGGAACATGGTGCTGGTGTCGGCTACGTTCCTCCTTAGCATTCTAGGCACAACGCTGACGCGAACCGGGCTGGTTTCCTCCGTCCATGCGTTCGCGCAATCGCCGGTGAAGCCATATTTCACGACGTTTCTAATCGCAGCCACCGTGCTGACCGCTATCGCGATCCTGTCAAATCTGCGCTACCTCAGGAGCGAGGCGCAACTGGAAAGCGTTGTCTCACGCGAGTCTAGCTTTCTGTTCAACAATCTGATCCTGCTGGCAAGTTGCTTCGCTGTTCTTTGGGGCACGCTCTTCCCGGTCATCATGGAGGCTGTCACGGGTGAAAAGTAGACTATCGACGCGCCTTATTACAACCGCGTCAACATTCCTATCGCCCTCTTTCTGTTGTTCCTCACCGGGGTCGGCCCGCTGATCGCCTGGCGGCGCAGCTCGATCGCCAGTCTTCAGAGAGCCTTCTTATGGCCGACGGTTGTTGCTGCTGCCACAGTTGTTGGTCTGCTGACGGCCGGTGTGCGCGAATACGCAGCCGATTTATCGTTCGCCCTCTGCGCGTTTGTGTCAGCGTCCATTCTGCTCGAGTTCTGGAAGGGCTCGCGGGCGATTCAGGCCAAAGAGCAGATACCGCTCTGGCGCTCTGCCTATGAGCTGACCTTTCGAAACACCCGGCGCTATGGCGGCTACCTGGTGCACATGGGTGTTGTGATCATGTTCATCGGTTTTACGGGTAGCGCCTTCAATCAGCACGAGACACGCTCCCTGGGGCTAGCGGAATCGATACGTTTTGGCAACTACGATTGGAAGCTGCTGGGTGTTAACAATGGCGATCGAGGCGATTACCAGTTCAGCCAGGCGACGCTTCAAGTTTCTCGTGACGGCAGAGTCGTAGAACAGCTCGATCCCGAGATCCGCCTCTACAAATCGAGCCAGCAGCAGAACTCAATTGTAGGTATTCGCCGGAGTATTCGTGAAGATCTGTACGCGAACTTCTCGGGGCTACTGGACGATAACAGTAAAGCGACATTCCAGCTTTATGTCTTTCCGCTAGTGTCCTGCATTTGGGCAGGCTATTGGGTTCTGCTGCTCGGCACGCTGATCTGTCTTGTGCCAGGTAAGGTGCGCCTACAGTATGCGCGCACGGAGGTAATTGGCATTGCATCTTCAACGACGCCTGCTGCAGTTCCGCAATCGTAAGCTCGGCTTTGCTCTGTTCGCGAGCATGCTGCTTGCAGGAACGGGCGCTTTAGTAGCGCAGGCAGTAGATCCAACATCGTATTTGACCCCGGACGTCGCAAGGGTGGGCGACCGTTTAGCGTGTCGCTGCGGTGGCTGCCGCAATACGGTCGGGAATTGCCCGATGATCCGCTGCGGATCGGCCGATCCCAAGCGCAAACGCATTTACGAGATGAAAAAGGCCGGCTACTCCGACGACGCAGTGATTTCGCGATTCGTTCAGGAGGAAGGTGCTGTCGCGCTGAGCGCTCCTCCGGCCAGTAGCTTCGGCGGATTGTTTTCGTGGCTGATGCCACCGATCGCGCTTCTGCTCGGCTTCTTTGTCTATGTTCGCTTTGTCAGGCGCAAACGCCCAGCGGCAGCACCTGAATTGAGCGAGCGCGAACGTGCAGCGATGGAAAAGTATCGCTCTCAGATTGAGGAACCACTGCAGTGATCACGGTCGTCGCGGGCATCCTGGTCTTTGCTGTTTTGCTCGTGGTGTTGCTGGTACGCAAGCAGGACATCCCGGAACCGGTACCTGTCTCCCCGGTGCAGCACCTGGAAGAACGCAAACAAGCGATCTACGAAAGCCTGCGGGATCTGCAGTTTGAATACCGGCTGGGCAAGTTGTCCGACGATGATTACAAGTCGAGCAAGCTCGCTTTGCAACGCGAATTGGCCGTGGTGCTGGCGGAAACGGAAGAGACCATTAAGCGGCTGGGATTGACTCCGGTGCGGGTGGGGGCGAAGGCTTTGAATCGCAAAGCTAATCTGCCTGCGCGAGTTGTCTGCCCTCATTGCGGAGCCAACTTCGGAGAGGCATTACGCTTCTGCGGCCAATGCGGGAAGGCAATCGCATGAAGTTAATTGCTTCCCCACTTGCCCTTCTTATTTCCGCCGTGTCTGCCTTTGCCGCCATCGACGGCACCGTCATCAATCGCACTACCGACAGACCGGCCGCGAATATTCACATCGCGCTTATTCGCCCTGGTCAGAATGGCATGACGCCGGTTGCGCAGACCACAAGTGATGCGACGGGCCGCTTCCATTTCGAAACGAATCAGCCGGCTGCCGGGCCACAGCTATTGCAAGCCGACATTGGCGGCATTCACTACAACCAGCTCCTGACACCAAACATGAGCACCGAGCGTGTGGAGTTGGCGATCTACGACTCGACGCCATCGCCCAAGGACGTTCGCATTCTGCAACGCATGCTGATCTTCGAGCCCAACTCGGCCCGGCTGACGATGAACGAAACCGTCATGCTTTCTAACAGCAGCAAACGCACCTTCCACGATGCGGCATCGGGCGACTACCTGTTTTACTTGCCACCCGCGGCCAATGGCCAGGTACGTGTAACGGCGCAGGGCACGGGAGGCATGCCGCTCCCTCGCCCCGCTGTGAAGACCGACAGACCCGACATCTACAAGGTCGACTATCCAATTAAGCCAGGCGATTCCCAACTGGAGATCAGCTACTCTCTTCCAGCCGGCACGCCGTTTACATATCGCGGCCGCAACATCGGCGTGAAGGGGATGGCCACGGGCCCGCTGCGCCTGATTGCACCTCAGGGCGTGACATTGGAAGGCAAGGATATCGAGAAGTTAGGCACGGAGCCAAAGACGCAAGCTAGCGTGTATAACTTGTTGGCACACGACCTTTTCTCGGTGGACGTCAAGGGAGCTGGCGGTCTGAGCACTCCCGATGCCGGGGCGAATAACGGGGCTGCGGCTGGCGCAGAGGGCGACGATTCGACCCCGCTTACGGAAGGGCAGCCGGCCATTTACGCGCATCGTGGATGGCTACTCGGTTTGATTTTGGCGATCCTTGCCGTAGGTCTCGGATACCTATATCGCAGCTCGCCGGTTCGCTCCGCCTGAACCCGTGAGCGCGAACTCGTGAGCGAAGCCGTCCAGGTATCCGGCCTGTGTAAGTATTACGGCAACTACCCCGCCCTCCGCAAGATCGATCTCTCTATGGCAAGCGGCTCCTGCTGGGCGCTGTTGGGACGCAACGGGGCCGGTAAGACATCGCTCCTGCGTATTTTGGCTGGTCTGTCGCCGTATCAGGAAGGAGCGGTTTCGGTTCTGGGCCTCGCGCCCCGCCATCCAGAGGCCCGGCAACAGACTGGATTTCTGGGCCACGGCATTGGCGTTTATGAAGACCTCACGGCACGGGAGAATCTGCGCTTTTTCGGCCGAATCGCGGGTGTGGCTGGGAGCGAAACGGATCGCTGGCTTACGCGCGTGGATTTGACACGCGTTGCCGATATACCCGTCCGCCAGTTCTCGCGCGGTATGCGCCAACGACTAGCTGTGGCCCGAACGTTTTTAAACTCACCCGCTCTGCTTGTATTGGACGAACCGTTTACCGCGCTGGACGATCGGGCCATTGCGATGCTCACTGAGCTGTTAGCGGAAGCGAGTGGGCGCGGTGCCACCATCATTCTGTCTACCCATCAACTGCGCGAAGCACTCTCCATCGCCACCGATGTTGCGTTGCTCGAGGGCGGCCAATTGCGATACCAGGGCGCTCGCACCACGGAAATGCTCGAGGACACCGGCCTGCTGTATCGTCAATACACTCAGGACACGCCTGTTTGAGGCTCTCAAGAAACCCGCGCAAGACGGCCGCAGTGTCGAGCGCGCCACCGAAGGCGTTAGCGAGTTGGTTTGTTGACGTATGGCGCGCAGCCGCGTCCTTTGCGCTTCTCCGCCACGCGCTCGTGGTTGCAGCAAAAGATCTGGCGACTGAGTGGCGCACCAAGGAATCGATCAATGCTGGCGGCGCTTTCGCGGTCATCGTGCTGCTGCTTTTTTCTTTCGCTTTCGATCCACCGCCGGAACTGGTACGCGAGATTGGAGGTGGATTGCTCTGGCTGGCCTTCGTCTTTGCCGGCGCGCTGGTGTTTACACGCGGATTTGCGCGCGAGCTGCCGAACGAGTGCCTGGATGTCTTGCTGGCAGGCGCGATGTCGCCCGCTAGTCTGACACTTGGGAAAGCATTGGCAAACTTTGTCGTTCTGATAGCGGTTGAGTTGCTGAGCTTGCTCCTGTTCGGGATATTCTTCAACGCGCGCTGGTGGTTGCAGCCATGGCTTTTGGCAGCAGCGCTGCTATTAGGCACTTGGGGGATCGCGATCGTGGGCGCTGTCTTCGGCGCCCTGACGGTAAATCTGCGATTACGAGAGTTGATGCTGCCCGTGCTCGTTTATCCCTTGCTGATCCCGCTGCTAATTGCAGCGATTGAACTTACCAATGCCTGCCTGGACGGGACGCCACCAGGCGGCAACACTTTTCTGTGGGGCCGTATCCTGGTGGTTTTCGACATCGTATTTACAACATTGGCGCTCGCACTTTCGGAAACGATTCTGGTGAACTAAAGGTATAGGTATGCGTGACAAATTAGCCGTCGGGTTAACGGCAGCGGGAGCAGTGCTGCTCGCGGTTAACCTTCACACAATTCTGCTGGGTTTGCCGGATGAAGCTGCCCAAGGCGCGATCTACAGGATCATGTTCTTTCACATCCCGGCAGCCATCGTGAGCATGCTGGGCTACTTTGCAGCGCTCGCACTCAGCCTCATGTACTTGGGCACCAAGCAATTGCGATACGACTCGATGGCCGCCTCGGTGGTGGAAGTCTCGCTTGTGTTTTCGCTGATCAACATCGTCACCGGAAGTATCTGGGCGCGCATCATCTGGGGAATCTGGTGGACGTGGGACTACCGGCTGACCTCGTGGCTGGTGGGCATCCTGATCTTCTGGGGCTACTTGATGATGCGTCGTGCCATCACCGAGCCAACCCAACGTGCGCGGCTTTCATCCGCGCTGTGCCTGTTCGGATGCGTGGACATCGTGATCGTCTGGAAATCGATTGAGTGGTTCCGAACGCAGCATCCGGGCCCTGTGCTTAGCTTCCGCACCGGTGGCGGAACCATTGATCCCGCTATGGAGCACTCGATCTACTGGAACCTGCTAGCATTCCTCCTTGTCGGAATTGCGCTGGTGCTAGTGCGCTCACGGCAGGAGATGATGGCACGCGAGATCGATGCACTGCGCCGCTTTGCACATGCGTCTTAGGCCCCGGAAACAGGGAGTTAGCAATGGTTGAGGCTCGCAACTTTACATACATGTTCTACGGCTTTCTTGCCGCATGGCTTATTGTGCTGATCTATGTAGTCACACTGGCACAGCGAGGTGCGCGACTCAAGAAGGAACTGGATCAGGTTCGCCAACTGACTCGCACTGACGGGAAGTGATCGATGGCAACACAGCCCATTTTGCGGATGAGCGTCGAAGAGTACCTGGAGTACGAGCGGAACGCGCTCGAAAAGCATGAGTTCTATCGGGGAGAAGTTTTCCCCTGGGGCCAAGTGAGTTAGATGGCCGGTGGAACAGACTGGCATGCCGAGATCAGTTCCAATCTAATTGGCGAAATGTTTGTCGCGCTTCGCGGCAAGGTTTGCCGCATTTACAAAAGCGATATGCGGCTGCGCACAAACCCGGACGGCCTTTACAGCTATGCGGACCTTGCAATAGCCTGCGGGGAACGCCAGGTGCTGGGGCGGGACACGTTGCTGAATCCTTGCCTCATTGGGGAGGTTTTGTCGGCCAGCACTGCCAGCTACGACCGCGGCGCTAAGTTCGAAGAATACCGCAAGATTCCGTCGTTCCGCGAATATCTAGTGGTCGCGCAAGATCGGGTCTACATCGAACACTACATTCGTGAGAGCGAATCGTTCTGGACATTGCGAGTATTTAAATCCGCCGATGACGCTATTTCGTTCAAGGCAGTAAACGTTCAGTTGCCTTGTTCTGCTATCTACGCCGATGTTGAGTTTCCAAGCGGTTCGGAAATAAGAGCCTAAACTGAGCAAGATATCCCGACTGCGTGTACACATCTGAAACGGAGCAGGAAGCGTGAGCGCCCCCCAAAACAGTATTCCAGAATAGTTTAAAGTCGAGTGGCGCACTCAGTCTGATGTGGCTCTGCTCGCCCGCCCGAGAAATGTAGAAACTCCAGAGCCGGACAAGAGGGCGGCTTTGCCTAAGGCTCACCGTCAGTGTGCCGCTGGGCTGGCGCCTTTGGGCGGCTTCTTCAAGAGAAACGTCAGAGGCACCACCAGCAACGACCCGAACGCGATGTACTGCAGGATATCGATGTAGGACAAGATGCTGGCCTGCTGTTGCAGCTGCCGGTACAGCTGGCCGATTGCCCGGTGCTCGGCGTCGGTTTGCGAGGCCAGCGTCGCGAGCCCGCGGGTCGTCATGACCGCGATTCTCGATGCATAAATTGGATTGCCATTCTGAATGTGTTCTGTCAGGAATGTTTGATGGTGCTGTTGCAGGCGAGGCAGCATGGTAAGCACAAATGCCGTACCGACCGAACCTCCGACATTGCGCGCGAGATTGA
>JAVHMZ010054425.1:0-30132 GCA_034782995.1 Amazona versicolor | reverse complement strand
CCGTCCGCGCCGCGCGACGGCAGCGCCAGCGACGACTGGAAGTGGGTGCTCCGTTCGTCGTCGGCGACGCGGCCCGTATTCCGGTATGCTCCGCCCGATCCGGCGATCACCGCCTCGGCGACGCGGGCCGCGATCTTCACCGACTCGCGCGGTTTGGTCAGCTTTTCCGCGGGAGATTTGAACGGAAGCGGTTCTCCGGGCGAACTGGGCACGGCGTTTGCGTTCGCCACCAGTCTGCGCGGCTCGAGCCAAGTGGAGTTCGCGGGCGATGTCGGATACGGCATTTCGGCCGATTCGCCTTCCGCAGCCATACGCGCCACGTTTGCGCATGCGTTCGGAGACATGTCGCCGGAAGTGTCAGTAACCATGCGGCAGCTTTTTATTCCGCGCGGCGTGCCTCGCGACACTGAGGGGGCTTTCGGCCCCGGCGTTTCGCCTGAGCTTCCGCCGCTGCGATCTATGTCTGTCAGCGTGAACGATCGCATGCGGATTTCGGACGCCATCGCCCTGGAGTATGGCGTTTCTTCCGATTCGGTGGCGTTCAAAGATCACCTCCACTATCTGAGCCCTTACGCGCGGATGATTTATGCGCTGGGACCTGCGGGTGACCGCGACGGCGGCGTGATCGACGTCACCTACACAGCAGGCAACGCGCGCCCGGAACTAGGTCTTGAAGGCTCGGGCGATCCGAACGTCGAACTGCAGCGCGATGTGGCCGCGCTGGGCGCGATCGCTCCCGTAACCCTCCGGTCGGGGCAGGCCAAAATCCAGCGCGGGGAAGATTATGAAATCGGATACTCGCGCCGGTGGGGTTCCCGCACTCTCCGCGTATCCGGTTACCGCGAGAGCGTACAGGACGCCGCGCTGATGCTGGCGGGGCCGGGCGGAAGCGCCTTCAGCGGCGACATTCTGCCGGACCTCTACACCAACAGTCTTCTGTTCAACGCGGGTAATTATCACACGATGGGCTACACGGCCGCGCTGACTCAGGACATCGGCGACCGCTATCAGATCACCGTCAGTTACGGATCGGTCGGTGTGCTGGCGCCGCGGTCCCGTCTGGAGAATGTTGATTCACCCGACGAGCTGCGGTCGCTGATCCTCCCCAGCCAGCGCGACGCGGCGGCTGTGCGCGCGTCCGGCACCGTCGCGCGGGCCGGAACGCATTTCGTAGTGAGCTATCAGGTGATGGACAACCATTCCGCCACGGCGAGCCATCTGTACTCCACCGAAAATAACCAGTGCGAACCGGGTCTGAACTTCACGCTGCGCCAGCCGGTTCCCCCGTTCTTGGGAATGCCGTTCCGGATGGAGGCGGCGGTCGACTTGCGCAATTTGCTGGCGGAAGGTTATCTCCCCATCACGCTTTCCGACGGGCAGCATCTTCTGCTGGTGCACACTCCGCGCAGCCTCCGCGGCGGCGTAAACTTCCGCTTTTAACATGGCCCGCACGACCGACGCGCGCCGAAGCGCGGCGCTGCGTTTGCTCCGCGATGTTGTGATAGCCGCTCTTCTGGCGGTGTTCTCCATCGTGTTTGTGTACCGCCCGGTGAAGGTCGAGGGCACGAGCATGATGCCGCTGCTCAGCGACGACGAGCGAATCTTCATCAATCAGTTCACCTACCGTTTTGGCATCAGCGATATCCATCGCGGCGACACGGTGGTGTTCTGGTATCCCTGGGACCGCTCCAAAAACTACATCAAGCGCGTGATCGGGTTGCCGGGTGACGTGGTGGAGATCGAGTCCGGCCGCGTGTACATTAATCATCGGCTTCTCGATGAGCCTTACCTCCCCGAAAGCTACCGCGATCAATCGTCCATGGAGCGCAAAATTGTGCCGCCCGGCGAGTATTTCGTTCTGGGCGATCATCGCGCCTCCTCCAGCGACAGTCGCGCATGGGGTACGGTTCCGCGCAGCTTGATTTTCGGTCAGGCAGTATTTGCTTACTGGCCGGTTACAAAGATGGGCAGTCTTCGCTAAGCTCCTTTACCATGGGAGGCGATGCCCTCTCCATGGATTGATCTCTCGGTCCCGGTTCGCAACGGTATGGTGCACTGGCCGGGCGATCCGGAATTTCACATTGACCGGACCAAAGACTACGCGAAAGGCGACCAACTCATGCTTTCGCATATCGAATTAGGTGTGCATACCGGAACCCACATGGACGCGCCGCTGCATTTCGTGCCGGGCGGAGCGACGATCGATTCCATTCCGCTGGACGCCACGGTCGGAGAGGCGCGTGTGATCGAAATCCGCGACACCGAATCGGTGAAGGCCGCTGAACTGGAGAACGCCGACGTCCGCGAAGGCGAGCGTCTTCTGCTGAAGACCCAGAACTCCGCCGGGAGATGGAATACAGACGAATTCCAGAAAGACTTTGTCTATATTTCGCACGGCGCGGCTGAGTTTCTGGCGTCGAAACGCATTCGCGCAGTGGGAGTGGACTACCTGTCGGTCGGCGGCTTCTATTACGACGGACCGGAAACGCACCGCGCGCTTTTAGGAGCGGGCATTTGGGTGATCGAAGGACTGAACCTCGCTCCGGTGAGGCCCGGTCCGCTCGAGCTGGTTTGCCTGCCGCTAAAGCTGCTGGGTGCGGAAGGCGCTCCCGCGCGGGCCATTGCACGGCAGGAGCGGCAATGATTTCCGGCGCCGAAGCGGGCAGACTTCAGGCCGACCGCGAACGGAAAGAGAACTGGAAACGGTGGGGACCGTATCTTTCCGAGCGGCAATGGGGCACTGTGCGCGAGGATTATTCGGCGGACGGCGAATGCTGGACATACTTTCCCCACGACCATGCGCGGAGCCGCGCCTATCGCTGGGGCGAAGACGGGCTGCTGGGAATTTGCGACCGCGAAGGCCGGGTTTGTTTCGCCTTCACGTTTTGGAACGGCAACGATCCGATTCTGAAGGAGCGGTTCTTCGGGCTCACCGGGCCCGAAGGGAATCACGGCGAAGATATCAAAGAGGTTCACTTTCATTTGGCGTCGACGCCGACGCACTCGTATTTGAAAGCGCTGTATAAGTATCCGCAGGCGGCGTTTCCCTACAACGCGCTCCTGGAAGAGAACCGCCGCCGCGGCAAGCAGGACCGCGAATTCGAGATCACCGACACGGGCGTGTTCGCCGACGGCCGCTACTTCGACATTTATGTCGAGTATGCAAAAGCCGGTCCCGAAGACGTTCTGATCAAGTGCGTTGTGGTGAACCGCGGTCCGGATGAAGCGGCGCTGCACGTCCTTCCCACCGTGTGGTTCCGCAACACCTGGAGCTGGGGCCGCGACGGCGAAGGGTATTGGCCTAAAGGAAACATTGCCCGGCAGGGTGCCAACCGGCTTCAGCTCGATCACGCGTCACTCGGAAAATTGAATTTCGCGGTGGGGCAACCGGCGGATTTCCTGTTCACCGACAACGAGACCAACACGGAGCGGCTCTACGGATTCCGGCACGAGTCGCGATTCACGAAGGACGCATTCGAACGCCGGGTGATCCACGGCGACGAGAGCGCGGTCTGCCGGGAAGAGCGCGGATCTAAGGCGGCGGCGTGGTATCAGCTGCGCGTTCCCGCGGGCGGGCAGAGCGAGCTGCGGTTCCGGCTGTGGGCCGGCGAAGCGGGCGACGGTGCCGCGGGGGACGGCGATCCGTTTGCGAATTTCGATGAGGTGTTCGCGCGGCGTGCGGAGGAATGCGAGGAATTTTACTCGCAGATCATTCCCGCTCAAACCGGCCCGGAAATCGGCCGGGTGATCCGCCACGCGTACGCGGGCCTGTTGTGGAGCAAGCAGTTTTACCATTACTCGGTGCAGGACTGGCTGATGGGCGATCCAAGCGAGCCGCCGCCGCCGAGCCAGCGATGGGAAGGCCGCAACCACACTTGGCTTCATCTGTTCAACCGCGATGTGCTGTCCATGCCGGACGCCTGGGAGTATCCGTGGTATGCGGCGTGGGACCTCGCTTTCCACATGATCCCGATGGCCCAGGTGGATCCGGATTTCTGCAAGGATCAGCTTGTGCTGATGCTGCGCGAGTGGTACATGAACCCAAGCGGTCAGGTTCCGGCGTATGAGTTTGCTTTTGACGACGCCAACCCGCCGGTGCATGCTTGGGCTTGCTGGCGCACGTACAAAATCAGCGGTCCTCCGGGCAACCGCGACAAGGTGTTTCTGGCGCGCACGTTCCAAAAGCTGCTGCTCACGTTCACGTGGTGGGTGAACCGGAAAGACGTCGCGGGGCGGCAAGTGTTCGGCGGCGGATTTCTGGGGCTGGACAACATCGGGGTTTTTGACCGGTCCAAGCCGCTGCCGTCGGGCGGCCAGCTGGAGCAGTCGGACGGAACGGCGTGGATGGCGTTTTTCTGCTCAACCATGCTGTCGATGGCGTTGGAACTGTCGGCGGATAATCCGGCGTACGAGGACATGGCGTCGAAGTTCTTCGAGCACTTCATCGAGATCGCGGACGCGATGAACACGATGGGCGGATACGGGCTGTGGGACGAAGAAGACGGCTTTTACTACGACCAGCTGCAAATCGACGGGAAAACGGCGCCGCTGCGGGTGCGGTCGATCGTGGGCATCATTCCTCTGTTCGCGGTGCAGGTGCTCGAACAGGCGGCGATAAGCAATCTGCATGGTTTTCGCAAGCGGCTGGAGTGGTTTGTTGAAAACCGCAGGGATCTGCAGGGCCAGATCTCATGGCTGACGCAAGTGGCGTCGGGCGCTGATCATTCGCACCGGCTGCTGGCGATCCCGTCGCGCGAGCGCCTGCAGCGCGTGCTCCAGCGCGCGCTGGATGAGAATGAATTTCTGTCTCCGCACGGGATTCGTTCGCTTTCGAAGGTGCACGGGGAGCATCCGTTCGTGCTGCGTATGGACGGTCAGGAATGGCGTGTGGGCTATGAGCCCGGCGAATCGCAGACGGGAGTGTTTGGCGGCAACTCCAACTGGCGCGGACCGATTTGGTTTCCCGTGAATTACCTTCTGATCGAAGCGCTAGAACGCTATCACCACTTCTACGGCGACAGCTTCAAAGTGGAGTGCCCGACTAACTCCGGAAACGAGATGACGCTGGGAGAAGTGGCGTGCGAACTGAACCGGAGGCTGTGCTCGCTTTTCATTCCGGGGCAGGACGGGAAGATTCCGTGGCAGGGCGACACAGCGATCTTCTGGGAAGATCCCAACTGGAAAAACTTAAACTGGTTTTTCGAATACTTCGACGGCGAAACGGGGCGCGGCTGCGGCGCCAGTCATCAGACCGGCTGGACCTCGCTGGTGGCGCGCTGCTTGGAGGACTGGGCCGTCAAGCGGCACGCTTGAGCGGTAAAGCCAGGCCAGTGTTAAAATCAGCGCTCATGATATCTCGAAGGGATTGCTGTAAGGCTTTAATCGGGGCGCCACTCGCGGCGGCGGTTTGGAAAAGCGAGCTGTTCGCGGCGGACCATCCGTGGATCAATTCCAAATTTAACGGCGTGGAAATTGGAGCGCAAAGCTACAGCTTCCGGGACCTGCCGCTGGATGCGTGCATCCAAGGTTACGTTGACAGCGGCATCGGATACGCGGAGCTGTGGTCCGAGCATCTGGAGCCGAAAGACAAAGATGAGCTGAAGCGCTGGCGCACGTCGTCGCCGCAGTCTTTTTTCACGGATGTCAGGTCGAAATTCGACCGCGCGGGTGTGCGCCTGGTAGCTTACAACTACAGCTTCCGGGAGGACTTCACCGACGACGAACTCCGCCACGGATTTCAGATGGCGCAGTGGATGGGGCTCGACCGAATCACGGCTTCATCGAACGTGTCTACCGCGCGTCGGCTCGACCCGTTTGCGCAGCAGTTCAAGACTTATGTCGGTTTTCATAATCATGCGAACAAGATTCCGAATGAGTTCGCGACGCCTGAAGACTTCAACAAGGCGCTGATGGGACGGTCGAAATATCTTTGCATCAATCTGGATATCGGACACGCGGTGGCGGCGGGGTGGGACCCCATTCCGTTTCTGAAAGAGAACCACGCGCGAATCATCACGATTCACCTGAAAGACCGCACGCCCAACGCGGGCGCCGAGCACAACGGGCAGCAAGGTGAAGACGTGGTCTGGGGAACGGGAAAGACGGACATCAAGGGCGCGCTGCTTTTGTTGAAGAAAAATGAATGGCCGATCCCCGCGATGATCGAGTACGAGTATGCGGGCGGAGACACGGTGACGGAGATGAAGCGGTGTCTCCAATACTGCAAAAACGCGCTGGGGTAAGTGGGCGGGACGCCGAAAATTGTTTTTATGACGGCGAGCGAATAAGGATTAACGGTTATGAGCGGCCATCACTCGCTGGCCAAGCGACTTTGCCAAGTTTCGCCGTACGCCGACCGCGTTGAGTCACTCATCGAATTAGTTCCGGAGATCATGGAGCGCAATAATCAGCTCCGCCCTTTATGGACGGCGTGGCTAGAAAATGCGAGTCCCGATCTGACTCCGCAAGGATATTTCACACGAGGCGAGATTAAGGTGCTTTGCAGCTTTGTGGAGTACCTGTATTTCGCAAGTGATGCTTTTGCGCGCGCGGCTCGGACAAGCCGATGACGCTCCGGGCGAAATTCTGCATCATTGGTACGGGCGCAGGCGGGGGCGTTCTGGCCTATCGGCTGGCAAAGGCGGGCGCTGATGTGTTGGTAATCAATTCGGGCGGCATTCCGGCGCAATCTGATTTTCAAAACGAGCTCAGCCCTGAACAAATGGGCCATTCTGAAATCGGTGTTCATACCACTTTTCCGGTCAGGCCGGAAATCTCTATCGTTCATCCGCTGCTCGCGGACGCCCGCATTCGGAGCTCATCGCAATGTTCACGGGAAAGCGGATTTCATCACTACCAAATTCATCACGTGAACGGTTTGCAGAACCTCTGGAACGGGATCTGTCTGAGATATTCAGAGGACGATTTTGCCAACCGCAATTCTTATAGTGAGGACTGTCAGTGGCCGATCTCTCTGGACGATCTTGCCCGTCACTATTCCGAGGTCGAGCGGCTCGCATTAGTCGTCGGTGAACGCAACGGCCTGCGTCAATTTCCGGACGGAGATTTTCTCCAGCCTCGCGGCGCCAGACAAATTGACCGCATTTTTGTCGACAGCAACGTCCGCTCGCTCGGCCCGGATCTCTTTTTCCTGAAAAACAGAAAAGCGGTCGACTTGCGACCGGAATCTGCGCAGAAATGCGTCGCCTGCGGTAATTGTGGACGAGGGTGCCACTCCGGCGCCATCTACAAGTTTTCCACGCATGTCCTGCCGAAGATAATAGGACTGCGGAATTTCCGGCTGCTCGAATATACCAGAGCTATCAGACTTACCGCCGTCGACCGTGACAACGCGGAGAGGTTCTCGATCTCCCGTGTTGTGGCGATCGACGAACGCGCGCGGCGGACATTCGAAATCGAAGCGGACGTCGTTATTGTCTGTGCAGGCGCAATAGAATCGCCCAGGCTGCTCCTGAACTCGTTCGACGACCGGAGCAAACTCGACCAGGTAGGTGAATTCTTGCAGGATAGCCCGCGTGCGGTCTTCGGCTCTAGTCTTTTTCGATTGTGGTTTAGACCGGCAAAGGAAGACCGCGGCTATGGCGATCACATTCTGGTGGGCGGTCAAATCAAGGACTCCCAAGGAAAACATTTTCCATTCGTGGCCCAGTTCTGGTCGGATTTCATGAAGGCTCCTTATTATCTTGCTGAAATGCCTCGGTTGCCCGGATTCTTAGTCGAGATTATTTCCCGCCAAGTCTTTAAGAGCACGGCGACGCTGTTGTTATGGAGTCCTTCGGTTCCGCGGCGGAAGAACAAAGTCGTTCTCGCCGATCGAGCAGATCAGTTCGGACAACGGCAAGTGCGTATCGATTACGAAACTTCAGCGATCGAAGCTGACCACCGACATCGGCTCGCTGCGTTGGGACGACGACTGCTGAGAAAAGCCAGCGGTTACATCGTGGGAGATGTGGGATCTCCTCCGGGATCAGGCATTCATTACGCGGGCACGTGCCGAATGGCTCCCGACCCGAAGAGAGGCGTGGTCGATAAAGACCTCAAGTATTTCAATAGCAGAAACCTGTATATCTGCGACGGCAGCGTGATACCGGCTCTCAGCGAGAAGCATCCCGCACTTACGATTATGGCGCTCGCGCATCGCTTGGCGGAGCGGCTAATCCAGACCTACAGTTAACCCACTCACGCCAAATCCGAAATGTCGCGGATAGTTCTCGGCACCGATTGGATGATTGCCGTGCCCAATCTCGCGGCATGGAATGTCCTTCCGACAAAGCGCGCCGATGCCGTCCTGAACGAGGCGGCTGAGATGGGCGTCAACTCGTTCGACACAGCCAGGATGTACTGGAGCGAAGGAGTTATCGGCCGCTTCGTCAGGAGGCATTCGTTGGGTCGCGGCGCTTTCCGGATCATCTCGAAATTCGGACATCCGAGCCTTTTCCGAAGCGCGCCGCTGACACCCAAAGTGTTGCGGCACCAGTTGAACTGTTCGCTGAGAGCCCTTGACACCGATTACATTGACGTCTATCTGCTCCACTATGACGATCCGAGAGTTCCTGCGCGCGCGTTAGCCGAGTGGAGCGTTGAGCTCTTGAGGTCGGGGAAAGTGCATAACATCGGATACTCCAACGTCTCTCTTTCCAGGCTTAAAGAGTTGCGGGCATGCTTGCGCGAGGAAAGCGTCGTGCCGTGGGTGAGCAATGAATTCAGCGCTATGCCAGCCATTGAAGGCGAGCGGTGGAAGGGTGCGCAGAATATCTCCCGTGACACGGCTTATGTGGACTATCTTCGGGAAAACGGCCTTCCTTTCCTTGCCTATTCGCCGCTGGGGCGCGGCGCACTAAAAACGTATATCGACCACCGCTCAACGGAACGCAAGCCGGAGGATGAGCAAAGAGTAAGTCCGCTCATAGCTCTAAGCCATAAGTATGGTGTTCCGTTGCCAGCCATCGCGCTTAATTACATCCTGCAAACCGCACCGAATTTCCAAGCAGTTATAGGTTGTTCGCAACTCAAGCACTTGAACGAAGATATGCAAGCCTTAGCATTCCAAATGAGCGACGGCGACCGGGACGGCTTGGCTTTTACTTTATGATCGCGCCGAGCCTCTTACAGCAGCCCTGGCGTAAACACGTTCAACTTTGCCGCTTGCCCCAACAACCCGATTGCCGGATTTTCAATGGGAGTGTACGGGGGCAGAATTTCGCCGGACTTACCGGCATTTCCGTAGATCAGCCGCACTCCGCCTTCAAAAATAAGGGCGAGCGCATCCGCACCGACGCACGCCGAAGCCATGACTTGCCCCTGGTGCATGCCCGATGAAAAAACTCCGAAGCCGCCGATAACGAGCGGGTCGTCACTGCCTCTCTGGAACGCGATCGCCTGATATTTGCCGTTCGGGACACTTCGAGGGAGCGTCATCCGGACACGGAGCGGAAATTGCACGTTCCATATTTTCAATAGGGCGAGCACCGGTGCCAGCGTTGCGTCCGCCACAAATCCCATGATTCGGCTGATCAGATTGTTCGAAAGCAACGCAGTGTAGAGACTCTGCAACATCAAAAGGTTCTGAACGATGATCTCAAGGGGAAGCCAGGAAGCGGCGGCGCTCAAGAGATTTCCGAGTGACTCCGAGGAAATTAGGTCATTCACGGGAAGCTGCCTCAGAGCTGTCAGCGAGACGTCTTTAACCGGCTGGTAGTTATATCCAAGCCTGTCAAGATTAAGCAATTGCTCGGCGGAGACGCGGACCGGGTTGCAATTCTCATCGAAGAAATTGAATTCCTGTTTACAAAATTTATCCGGCGGAGTATACGAGGGGAATTGCTCGCGCCAATACTCCCAATAACGGTCTACGTTAGCGTGATGCGCATAAAACAGCGGATCCGCAGCGGCTGTGGCAGGGTCCTGGATAGCGCCGTGAAGATAGGTATGGATGTCGCTGTGAATGCCTGAAGCCGCATTGCCGGAATCGTACTCCGTGCCCGCGAACTCTGTGTAAGAATCGCTGAACAGCCAAGCCTGAAGGCGGCATTCAGTCACTTCAAAATTGGGTGTCGCATCGCGGGGACAAGACGTCACCAGCCGGGGCACGGGACGCCAGCACCAAGGCTGAGGAACCCGCGTAGAAGACTCCCAGTCCCAAACGGGCAGCCGGAAGTTGCTGCCGCCGAGCTCCGGGCCAGCCATCTTGGCCAGGATACGCTCATGAAAGTACAGGAACCCGCGATGCCAGACCAGAAACGCCCAGGTCGCATGAACACCGCCCCAGTCCGCGCAAAGCTGTTCATGCATCTTTGCTTGATTGAACAAGCCGGTTTGCCCCGGCAGTTCGGCAAGCGTGTCGTACAGCGCCGCCAAGGCGGTAAGTCGCGAAGCGTCGTTTCGCCACGAACTTAGCAGCGGGCGTTCGATCTGTTGAAGCCTTGGGAAGGTGTAGAATGCGGCCGTACGCGGAGCCAACGGGGCCGTTACCGCGGCTGGATTTAGATACTTATTGTCCCGCGCGCATGCCTCCGCAGACTCCGCAGCGCACTGCTGTGCCGCCCGCGCTGCCGGCGCCAGTCCGAGAGCCGCCAAGCCTGTGCGGCCGAACTGCCTTCTGGTGATCGTCATCCCATCTGACTCTTGATTCCCGCGAGAATCGCCTTTTCCTGATCACGCTTGGGGCAAATCCCCTGGTAACCCTGAACAGGAAGGGCTTCCGCGATTTTGGTGTTGTCGAGGGTTACGTTGTTCGGAGCGTGGGCGTCGAAGAGCAGATCGAGTTTGAGGGTCGCATCGAAGTGATTTTCCGCGATACCGAGTTCCTTTAAGGCTTTCTCTGCGCGATCCTTGAGCTTGCCGGCATCAAGCGCTTTACCCGGCGGCGCGCCCCCGCGCGTGTCGTGAGTTCCTTCCAGCACTGCCCGGAGCGTGCTCCTTGGGGAAAGCAGCAGGAAAAAGACGGTGAATTGTTCACCTACGCTAAGTGGCATGTTTTGACTTCTCCTTTTTTAAACTTTAAGCATCCCTTGTATCTTGCGAAGCGCCGGATCCTCCGGCGCCAGTAAATGATGATTAATAGCTTGCTGGCTGGCCCAGCGAAAAACGCCCGGTCCGATATCCGCCGCTTCGAACCAATAGCGGCCCGGATTTTTCAGCAACTTCTGCATCAGAGCCGACGCGCCTTTAGTGTCACCGGCGGCGAGCGAGGTGCGCGCCGCGTACTCCGGCCATTGATCCAACACTTCCGGCGGCGGCGCATCCGCAAGAGCCGCTAACGCGCTTTTCGGTCGTCCTTCGCCCAGCGCGATTTCGGCAGCCAATCGCTTGCGCCAGTGCGCGTAAATGGGAGTGCTCAGATAGCCCGCAGCCTCCTTCTTTGCTCCGCTCCAAGTTGCAAGGCATGCTTTCGCGGCCGGGAGCGCGCCCGCTCGGGCGAGCACGCAGCCGGCTTCCAAAGTGACCTTGATGCCCGGTTTCAGATCCAGAAGCTGCCGGCATTCCCGCTCCGCGTCGGCGGGCTTTCCTTCGGACAAAAACAACTTCGCAATAAGAAGTTTGGCCGAGAAGATGAACGGCCGCTGACTGTTTTCGAGTGCCGCACGGACTCCCGCTTGCGCTTCGGCGATCGCTTCGGTCCCCCTCGCCTGTTCGGCATGGAGACATGCGAGCATGGCGTGAGCCTGTACCTGAAACGGGACCGCGGCTCGCGACCGCATGCGTTCGAGGTGAGTCTGAACCTCCGCCAGTTGATATCTCCCGAACGCGACCGAGCTGAGGAGCCGGTCCGTCACACCGTTTTCGGGAAGACGGCTGGCCGCGCGGGCCGCGCCGTCGAGGTCCCCCGCTTCCAGCAATGCCTGAGCCGCGCCGAACTGAAGGGCATAATCTTTCGGCGCGAGCTCCGCGGCGCGCCGGCGCAGGGCGAAAGCCTCTTCCTCGCGGCCCTGCTGCATCACCGACTTCGCTTTATAGAACAGCGGAAGGCCGTCTTTCGGATACTGGTCGGCCCATAGGGAAAACAGCTTCTGCGCCTCTTCATCCTGTCCGGTGTCTTGATAGTAGAGACCGCGAATGCGAAGCGACTGCGCGTCGGTCAGATCGCGCCGGGCCATCAGCTCGATAGCCTTTTGCTGATAGCGCAGCCCCTCGTCGACCTGTCCCACGGCGGCAAGCAGATCGCCGAGACGCCCCGCCGCGCGGGCGAAATCCGGATCGAGATCGAGAGCGGTGTTGAGACGCCGGATTGCTTCATCGGCGTTGCGGCCGTGGATTTCTTCCGTCCACAATTCTTGTGCTTTCAGGAATTCGTTCAGCGCGCGCCAGTTGCCCGTGGTCAGCTCTTCCGGCGGGAAGGAACGCGCGGCGATATCCGCGGGCATTTCATCCAGCTCTCTTCTGAGCCAGACGGTCGCGTCGCGCGTGGCGCGCATCAGCGCGCGCTCATCCGAGAAGAAATCTTTCGACACCGTCGCCGCAGGATACGAAGTGCTCTGACCCAGAGACTCCAGCTTCAACGTGAGCCGGTAATCATCACCCGTCTTGCTGACACTGCTGAACAGAACCGTGTGCGCACCGGCGAGCAGGGCCACGTTCCGGGCGTCGCTCGCTTTAAGTGAGCGGGGAGGGGCAGTCTCCCGGCCGTTGTTCATGCGCCGCCAAGCACCCGAGACCGCTTCCTTATCGGCGATTTGGATGTGCGCGGATTGCCGCAGCTGCGTTTCCATGACGAATTCCAGAGCTTTCACGTCTTCGAACCCGGAGGATTCGGTCGGTGCGATCATCAGAACCGGATCCTTTCCCGGCTCCAGCTTTTTATCTCTAGAGCGGAAAAGGAAATAAAAAGAGGCCAAAATTCCCGCCGCGGCTGTCGGCAGAATCGCTCTTCGCGAAATGGACGGGTAATTTCGCAGCAGCATCAGACGCGTTCCGGGGCTCTCGAGCATGCCGAAGAACTGCGTCGCGCCGTCGGGCCGCGCTTTGGAATCCCGCGCCAAAGACCGCGACAGCACTACATTCCAGTGGCGTGGAAACGCGCGTCCGCAATCGACGGGCGTCACCGGAGCACTCACGCGGCGCATCGCGCTCCGGATGACGTTTGCGTCGTCCGGCCAAGGGCGCGCGCCGGTGGCCATTTCAAACGTGATCACGGCCAGAGCGAAAACGTCAGCCGACTGCGTGACGGGATCTCCGAGGAACTGCTCGGGCGCCATGTAATCCGGCGAGCCGGCGATCTGCCCGGTGCCGGTGACGGGATCGCGCGTTGACGCGAGCGCTTGCGCGAGCCCGAAATCCATAATGGTGGGCTTCCACCGGCCCTCAGCTTCGCGGCTGAGCAGCACGTTGGCGGGCTTCATATCGCGATGCACAATCCCCAATCTGTGTGCCGCGTCAAGCCCCGCCGCAATGCCGGAAACGATTTCGATCACCTCAGCCTGCGACGGCCGCCATCCGGAACGCAGCATGTCCGCCAAGCTTTGCCCTTGGACATATTCCATGGAGAAGAACAGCTGCTCACGTCCGGCAACCGTGTCGCTGAAAATCTCATACACCTTGCAGACATTGGGATGGGCGATCTTCCGCGCGAGTTTGATTTCTTCGCGGAAGCGGGCGGTCATGGCCGAATCGTCCAGCCAGATGTCCCGGATCAGCTTCAACGCGACGCTTTCGCCGAGCACTGTATCGTCGGCGCGGTAGACCGTGCCCATGCCGCCTTGTCCGAGGTGCTCGCCGACGACAAAGCGGCGGTTCAGAAGCGTGCCGGGGGCAATGATTGCTTGGCGCGCGAGCGGCTGAATGGCGGGGCTGTTGAGAAAGGAACCGAGCTGATCGAAGTGTCGGAGGCGCTCGAATACGGATGCTTGGAGAATCGTGTCGTCGCCGCAGCGCGCGCGCACAAAGGCTTCCCGCTCACTGGGCGGCTTGTCGATGGCTTCAAAAAAGATGGACTCTCCGGGATCGTCCCGGCCATCAGGCAGCATCCGGTCCATCGCCGTCGACCAAATGCTTCAAGTGCTCGCGCGCGGACTGCCAGCGGCGACGCACGGTTCGGACGGACACGTCGAGAATGGCCGCGCATTCCTCTTCCGTGAAGCCGCCGAACCAGCGCAGTTCCACAACCTTTGCTTCGTCGGGGTGCGTTTTTTCCAGAGCTTTCAGAGCGCGATGGACGCCGAGGATTCGGCTCGCCTCCTTTTCCGTGCGGATGAGGTCGGGCGGATCAAAAGGAACGGACAATCCGTCGCGCTTCGCGGACCGTCTGGCGCGGGCGCGATCAACCAGAATGCGGCGCATGACCTGAGCGATCAGCGCGCGGAAATGGATTGAGTCGGATACGGAGAGTTCAGCGGTTCTTGTGAATCGAAGATAGGCTTCGTGCAGCAGGACCGTAGGAGTTAAAGAGTTGCCGCGGCGCTCGGCGCGCACGCAGCGGGCGGCGATGGCGTGCAATGCCTCGTACATGGCCGTGAACAGCGCCTCTTCGGCTTCACGATTTCCGGCGCTCACCTCGGCCAACAGACGGGTTATCTCGCCGGATCGCGGGGACATTGTGGATAGTAATTCGAGAATTATAATCCCAAATTCAATCCGCGCG
The DNA here is from genome assembly GCA_034782995.1 of Amazona versicolor. Taxonomy (NCBI): domain Eukaryota; kingdom Metazoa; phylum Chordata; class Aves; order Psittaciformes; family Psittacidae; genus Amazona; species Amazona versicolor. The sequence continues at coordinate 15,536 of JAVHMZ010054425.1, read as the reverse complement.
AACCTATTTCCTCACCAGCTTCTCCAGCTTTCCGAACGCGCGATCCAATTTTTGCGCTTTCTTCAGCACGCCCGCAAATAGGTCGCCCTTTTCGCGGAAGCGTGCGATGGAGTTGGTGATGTTGAAGTCGCGCGGGTTCAGGCCCTGACGCACTTCATCCCAATCGAGCGGGGTGGCCACGGGCGCGCCGTCATAGGCGCGGGTCACATACGGCGCGGCGATGGTTTTGCCTTCTCCGTTTTGCAAAAAATCAAAATAGACTCGGTGTTTGCTGCGCTTGGCGACAGACCGCGGCGTGGTGAATAAATCCGGCTTGCGGCCCACCGCGATTCCCGCCAGCACTTCGGCGAATTGTTTCGTGTTTTCGTAGCTGTAGATCGGCTCCACAGGAATGTAGATATGCATGCCATCGCCGCCGGTCAGTTTCGGGTAACCCGCGAGCCCGATCTCCGCGAGTAGATCTTTCACCAGCAGGGCCGCTTCGACGATCATGTCGAAGGGGCACTCCACGGGATCGAGATCGATCAGGATCCAATCGGGATGCGCAAGCGAGCCCGCGCGGCTCATGTACGGGTTTTGGTCCACGCAGCCGAGATTAGTTAAGTACAGGAGCGCCGCGCGATTTTCGGCCAGCACGTAACGAATTCCGTCAACGGTTTCAAAACGAAGCCATGCTGGAAAGCTTTCCGGCGAGTCTTTCTGGAAAAAGAAGTCGGCGTGCACTCCGTTGGGGTAGCGCTTCAGCGACAAGGGACGGTCTTTCAGATGAGGCAGCAAGAAGGGGGCGACGTCCGAGTAGTAATTCAGCAAGTCGCGCTTGGTGTAACCGTCATTGGGGTAAAAGACTTTCGGAAGGTTGGTGAATTTTAGCTCGTGGCCGTCGATGGTGCAGAGCGATTCTTTGGCTGAAGCCGCGATCAGCGGCTTTGTTGACGATGGCGCAATCAGCGGCTTTGCGGCCGCGCGTTTGGCGGCTGGCGCTTTCTCCGGCTTTTCGAGCCGGGTCTCTTTGGGATCGACATCCTGACGAAGACCCAGGAAGGCTGGTGCGCGCAGACGGCGGTCGTTGGTCCAGTTCGAAAACTTGACTTCGCAAACCAACTCCGGTTTCACCCAGACGATATCCTTGGGCATGGTGGCGACAAGCGGCAGCGGCGGCGTGTCCGTCACCAGCGGATTCAGCTTTTCGCGGATGGCCGCAAGCATCTTCTGATCGAAGCCGGTGCCGACTTGGCCGGCGTAAACCAATTTCTTCTTCTCGTAATAGCCCAAGACAAGTGAACCGAAGTGTTCGCGCTCGCCGACGCTGTAGCCGCAGATGGTGAAATCCTGACGGTTGAAGAGCTTCAACTTGAGCCAGCTTTTGCTCCGGCGCGATTCATAGGCGCTCGAGAGCGATTTGATCACCAGACCTTCCAGACCGTTTTGCCGGGCGACTTCCACGAGGCTGTTTTCGGGAGGAAATGAGGCGGAAAGGCGGACGGGACCGTCCGCGCGAACGGCTTCTTCCAGCAAACGTCGGCGATCGCGGAGCGCGGCACCGCGCAGATCCCACCCGTCCAAATAGAGCAGGTCAAAGAGAAACAACTGCACGGGCCGCGAACGTGACAAATTCGCCACTGCCGCAGCGTCGGCGGCCATGATGCGCGGCTGAATCAGGGCGAAGCTGGGAACGCCTTTCTCATCAAGCACCGCCACTTCGCCGTCCAGAATCGCCTGCGCTGCGTTGAGCTGATGCGGCAGCACGGACAGTTCGGGATACTGCCGCTCGCAACCGTGCCCGCTGCGCGTGTACATTGCGAGCTTGCCCGCATCGACGAAGCACAACGCGCGCACACCGTCCCACTTCAGTTCGGCAATCCAATCGTCGCCGCTGGGCAGAGCATCGGTGGTGTTGGTACCCATGGGTTCGAAAAAACCGGGCATCGTCTTTTTGACGGCTCCCGCCGCGGGCGGCTCATCTGAACTGCGAGGAGCCGGCTTCTTCGGTTCCGTGTCTTTGCTGTGCCCGGGCAGATCGCGCGCGATCTCCTCCTGCGTGCGGCCGGTCAGGACGCTCCACGCGTGCGCTTCGACGTCCCAACCAGGCACGGCATCCGCGTCTTTTTTCTTCAGGAGCAGCCATTCGTTTCCCTTGCCGCGGTTGCGCATGTGAACCAGCGCGAAGTCGCCCTTGAGCTTTTCGCCGGTGAGATGAAACTTGAAGTCGCCGCGTTCGAGCTGCTTGGCCGCGTCCAGATCTCCGATGAGTTCAAAGGTGCCGCGGTCCCACAGCATCACGCTGCCGCCGCCGTAATTGCCTTTCGGAATGTTGCCCTCGAAGTTGCCGTAGTCGAGCGGGTGGTCTTCCACCATTGCTGCGAGATGCTTCGGCGCGGGATCCAGTGTGGGCCCTTTAGGGACGGCCCAGGACTTCAACGTGCCGTCCACCTCCAAGCGGAGGTCGTAGTGGAGGCGTGTCGCGTGATGCCGCTGCACAAAGAAACGCCGCGGTCCGCTGGCCGGTTTCACGGGCGCGGGCGGCGGTTCGGGCGTCGCTTTGAAGTTTCTTTTGCGCTTGTATTCCTCGAGTGACATGGGCTCCGGCTAAGACATAGGGTACTGGAAATGTTCTCTCTGAGATGCTATACGTGTAGAGTTAGTGAAAACGGCCCCGCAGGGCTCGGCGTGAGGATTCTACTATGGCAGGCAGCGTTTGGAAGGGGCATCTCGCCTTCGGTTTGGTGTCGTTTCCGGTGCATCTCTCCGTGGCGGCGCGCAGCGAAACCATCAGTTTTAACCAGCTTCATAAGCCGGACGGCTCTCGGATCAAGCTCGTCACCTTCTGTCAAAAGGAGGACAAGCCCATTCCTCGCAACGAAATCGTCAAGGGCTATGAGTACGAGAAGGATCACTACGTCGTAATCGAGGACGAAGAGATCAAGAGCGTCGCGCCGAAGACGGCCAAAATCATGGAGATTCTCGAGTTTGTGAAAGGCTCCGAGGTCGATTCCGTGTATCTGGAAAGCTCCTATTACATCGCGCCTGACGAAGGCGGCGAGAAGCCTTACGCGCTGCTGTTTGAAGCGCTGAAGGAGACGGGGTTTTACGGGATTGCCAAAGTCGCCATGCATAACCGCGAGCACATCGTGATTCTCCGTCCTGCGCAAACGGGAATGGTGCTCCACACCATGTATTATCGGAGCGAGATCCGAGCCGCCGACGAGTTTCGCACCGACACGACCATTATCAAAGAGAAAGAACTGCAGCTTGCCCGGACGCTGATCGACTCATTGGCCGCCGCGTTCGAGCCCGAGAAATACACCGACACCTACCGCGAAAACCTGGACAAGATGATCCAGGCGAAGATCGAAGGGCACCGCGTGGTGGAAACGCCCGCTGCGCATGTGGCGCCGGTGATCGACATCATGGAAGCGCTGCGCAAGAGTCTGGAGCAGAAAAAGCCGGTGCAGCGCGCCGACACCGCAACGGCCGATGCCGCCAGCGCCGACGAAGCGCAGCCCATGCCGGCCAAGAAACGCGCCGGTCAGAAACGCGCTAGCAGATCCTCGGCGTAGATCGCGCCGTGAGGATCTTCCTCATGTTTAAAGAAAGCAAAAACGTCGCGCCCTGCAGAGAGTTGTTCGCGCGTTTGCCGCTCGATCGCGCCGATCGTTTCCTTTGAATATTCGGCCTTGCGCAGGCGGCTGTATACGAAGTCTGCGGTGATCACTTTCGGAATTTCCAGCTTTTCCGATTCTGCTAGACACAGTGCCACGTTGTGCTTGGCTAAGGTCGCGTAAGTTTCGTCGACCAGCCAGGATGCGTGGCGGAACTCGATGGCATAGCGGAGATCTCGCGGGAGCGACGCGAAGTAGTCGTCCAGGACGGACTGGTCACAACGAAACGCCGGGCCAAGTTGAAACAGGATCGGCCCCAAACGGCGCGCCGAACGCAGTGGGTCAATCATCTTCAGAAAGAGCTCCGTGGCTTCGCGCGCATTCTTGAGTTTGAGAATGTGCGTGATCCGCATGTTGGCTTTCACCGCGAAGATGAAGCCGTCGGGCGTGCTGTTGACCCAATTCTCCAGCGTGCTGGCCGACGGCAAGCGGCGGAAGGTGTAGTTGATTTCGACGGCGTTCAACCGGGCGCTGTAGTGCGCCAGGAATGATTTGGATGGCAGCTTGGCGGGATAGAAGTCGGGCTTCCAGGAGGCATAAGCAAAGCCGGAGGAACCGGCGTAGAGCCGCGGCGGAGATGAATCCGGCATTGGTTTATTATGCTGCGGTCACGTCGCAGCGCGCGGGCGCTTTTAGATGCGGGGACTAATCGCAACTCCGTCAAGCAGCTGCAATTCCGCGGCGGAGAAGCCCGCGAATGCTTTCGAGTACGCCCGCAAAATCGCGTCACTTCGCCGCGCCTGCTCTTCCTTTCGCAGACCGCGCTGGAGCGCTTCGCCGACTACCGCACTGATAGTGAGGCGCCTTCTGCGGGCAATGCGCTTCGCCGCTTCCAGGCAGGCCGCGGGAAGAGTCAAGGTGATCCGCTGAGTCTTCGAATGGGTCATGTATGCCGTTACGTTTAGCATCTGAGCGTGTGTATAGTGCAGCGGGACTGAAAGAAGAAATTGCTCTATGACGATTCAACTCACGCCGAAACACGAGCGCATGATCGAGCGTATTATGCATTCGGGTGCCTACCCCGATGCGCAGCATGTTATTACGGCCGCGCTCGAGGCGCTCACCGGAAACGCCGACGACGTAGCTGTAACAGAAGCATGGGAGCATGAGCCGCTCGTGTCGTCCATAGCTGAGCAGGAACGAACCGAGGCGATAGAGAGTCTGGTGACGTTCGGTCAGCGGCACGGACTTTCCCTCGGCGGCACGACGATCGTGAATTGCGCGACGCGGGAAACGTTGACGAGGTGTTTGCCAAGGTGCGCGGTCTGCTGAGTGATGAAGAGGTTGACAAACTGTTTCGGCGTACTACACTTCTGCCCTAGCGCAAGGAACTCTTCAAGACGTTTGAGTATTGCGGGAATGACCAAACGAAATCAGCTGCTGAATCGTTGACAGGGTCAAATCGGGGAAGTTTGCTTGAATCTCTTGCGGCGAAGAGCCAAGCTCGTAATCCTGAACAATCGTGTCCGCAAGGATGCGGGTGCCTCGCACAAGCGGCCGTCCCGACACTTTGCCAGGATGCGCTCCACTAGTTCACGCCCCGTCCAGTCGATATAGCTGTCCAATATAGACTCGCCCCAGCGTATCTCTATTTGGGTTCAGTCGGAAATTGGATCGTGCTGGCCGCCTCGAAGGAGTGGAAGCCGGAGAATTCAATGTCGCTTCGTGTCCGGGCCGTGCCCTTGCGTGAGTAGTGGATGGCGCGGCGGGGCAGCCAAGTGGTCTTGCCGCCCAGAATCACCGGTCCGAAGTCCAGGAAATTGCGACCGTCGTCGAGATTGTAGCCGGTGGGAATATCCAGGTTGCGGAAAGTCATTCGGCGGATTACTCCGCTTTCGGGATCCGCGTAGATGAACCCGCCGTAGGCCGAGTTCCAGCGTTTGCGCTGCACCCGCCGAACTCCGCCCACCGTGACGGCGCCCGCCGAAATGCAGCAGACGCTGTACTGAGAATGCTCCCGCGCGACGTGGAACCGGAACACCGCCATGCGCTGCGCTCCTACGGTCTGCCAGCGGTCCCATTCGAATTGAGTTTGGCTGGCCGCGTCGAAAGTCGCGCTGAGCAGGCTGCCGAATTCGCCGCGGCTGAACGATGCGCGCAAGTCGGATAATTGCGCGGTGCTGGGGCGGTCGTCGACCGTCACCGTGCGGTAATCCTCCGCGCCGTTGCTGTAGCGGACCTCTTCGGTCACTTTCTGTTCGAGCCGCCATTCGGCTGCCTTTCCGTTGCTGTAAAAGCGCGTAGTCTCGGTGCAGAGTAAATTGGGCAGACGCCGGTCGTAGCTGGAGGCGTATGCGGTCACGCGGTCGAGGATATCTTTCTGTTCCTGCGCGGACAATGCAGGCGTATGGGAAACCGCGGGCGGCTTAGCGTCGGGGAGAATGGCGGAACCGGCCGCGAGCGCCTGCAATGCCGCGATCGCGAGCGGCCCCGGCAGGCGTTGCTTCAGGAACGCAAAAGCTTCGGCATCGAGGCGCTCGGTCAAAGTGAATGTCTTGATTTCGGCGGCGACCCAGCCGTCAGCCGCATCCCACGTGTCCAACTCTTCAAGCGAGGCGAACAGCGTTTCCGTGCTGACGGGCGACCTGACCTGCGCCCACAAAACCGCGCCAAGCAGGAATCCGGAAGCGATGCGCGTGAGCACCAGACTCGTTATTCGACCTCGAATTCGGACGTGCGGGTGACGACTCCTCCAGCTGAATCCCGCGCCGTCAATTCCGCGCGGTACGAGCCGGGCGGCAGCGTGTCGAGCGGCAGCTTCATGCCCACCGGCACGGTGGGATTTTTAGACTGCGCCGTGTCCGTCGGGGTCGGCGCGAAGAGCCCGGTGTCGAATTTGGATTGGCCTGTTTTCCGGTCCACCACGCGCAGCTGCAGGCCCATCTTCGGAGGCGTCGCGCTGGTCATCAGCGGCTCATACACTTCCGCGTATAAGATTCCAATACCGGATTTGCGCAGATGCGTTGAGCCCGCCGGAGCGACCTCCATGCCTTGCGTGATCAGCGGCGTGCGGTCGGCCAGCAGCTCCGCATCAATCGCGGACCCCGCGTCTGAAACCCGCTGCACGCTGGTGCTGAACGCCAGGCCGCTGATGCTGAAGTGCTTGCCGTCCCACGGATCCACCGCCAGCGGCAGTTCCAGTTTGCCGAAATTTCGGCCCATCTCGAAAACCAGATCCAACGTGTACTTTCCAGGCGCAATGCTGAACTGATTCTCGTAGTGAACGGGATGCTGCTGAAATTCCTCGAACTGCTTTTTGTCGTCCCAATCGAATTTCATGGTGTCGCTGAACCGAGCCGCGGCCTTGCCGTCCGGGCCGTACGCGATTCCAAGAATGTTCACCTCGGCGTGCAGCTTCTTTTTGACCTTAGCGGGTTTGATGCTCTCCGAAGGCATGTCCATGGCGAAGTTCACGCGGGCACGGTTGGGCGCGGTGTAGAAGAACGGTGCTTGCATGGAGCCTGAACCGGTTCCCGACGCCGGACCCGCCGCGCGCTTTTCCAGTTCTTTCTCGATGGAATTGCCCGAAAGCAGATCCTGGGGAGGCACGTTGCAGTAGCCCGTGCGGGCGCGCACGATCGTTCCGCCGCGATTCACCTTCACCTTTAAGGTGTGGCATTTCCCTTCTTCTGAATCGGGCGGACGGTATCCCAGCAGGTAGTATTCGTTGCCGTCGCGCGCAATCTTCTGTAATCCGGAAACCAGATCGTTGGTGTTGAGGATGACGAAGCCGCCGGTCCCGTTGGCCAGCATGTAGAGCACCTGCTGGTTAGTTGACACATTGCTCAGCAGCGGAGGAATCAAAGCCGCGCGGTTGAAGGGATTATTGATGCGGTTGTAATTGTTGTTGTTGAAGTTGACGCCCGAACCTCCTCCTCCTCCGACGCGGCTGCCGCCGCCGGCGCCCGGAGCGGTCTTGCCGCCGGTTCCGGGCGCGGTTTTGCCGCCGGTTCCGGGCGAAGTCGGCGATGGAGAGCGGCTGCCGCCGGGATTCCCGCCGCCAGTATTCCCGCCGCCTCCGCGCGATCCGCCGCCTCCAGTGCTGCCGCCTCCGCCGCCCGTGCCGCCCCCGCCGCTGTGCTGAGCTGGTGTGGCTCGCGGCGCGTAGGCTACCCTCTGGATGAAAGCGCCGCCTTCCGGTCTCCCCGTTTCAAACACTGGATATGCGAACGGAAATTCGTTCTGAGCCACGAGTCCGCGCACATCGATGGGATAGATGGCCACGTTGGCGCGGTTGCAATCGTTGATCACCGCCGTGACTTCCGGCATTTGCTCGGGCGTCACCGCGAAACCGGATGTCAGCAGCACCAGAGTCTTGCGGCCCGGCAGCCCCGCGATAGTTTTTACCATGCTGCGGAGGGCCAGAAGACCGGAGCGCGCGGCGAAGTCCATCTCGGCGCCGCCGATCGAAGGAACACCTCCGGACGCAATGTCGATGGTGTCATCGTTGGCGTGCACCGAAGCCATTTTGACGCCGCTAACCGCGCGTTTCAATTTCTCTTTGTCCCCTGTGAAGTTTTGCGCGATCTGCATCATGCCGCCGTAGTTCACGACGGCCATCACGTGATCCGGGCTCCAATTGCTGTCGATGAATTTGCCGGCGGCGGCGCGCGCCTGCATCTGGTCGCCATTAGACATGGTGGTGTTGTCGAAAAACAAAACCATGTATTGGATCTGCTTTTTGGTCTTGGCGGCGTCGGATTCCAGCGAGAAGCTGGTGATTTCCTGCTCGCTGTTGTCCTCCCAAATGCGGAAGTCGTCCCGTTTCAGATCGCGCAGGTACTCGCCCTTCTTGTCTGTCACCACCGCGTCCACGAGCACCACGCGGGTTTCGGTCCGGATCACCGGCGTGGCGCCGCTGTCGGCCTGCGTCACTTCCTGCGCCTGCGCCCCGGCGAGCGTCATAACAGCGAACATCAAAGCGCCCGAGATTTCAAGAGCCCGTTTCCAGCACATGACTTCCTCTCCTAATACGGAATTTCCACCGTTCCATTTTCCGCCACCAGCATGCGGCCCGAAGTATCCCGCACCACCAGCCGGACAGCATAGCCGCCCGGCGGAACGTCGAAATCGGTTTTGACGGTGATCCGGGGAACCTTCACCAGCGTCTCGTCCCGCAATCGCATGGTGACGGTTCTTTGCTCGGCTTTGATGAAGTTGCCGTTGCGGTCAAACACCGCCGAGACCACGGTGAGCACGTTGCGGTTGCGGCCTTCAATTTTATCGAGCGGCACGCCTTTCAGCGCCACGCGCGCCATCACCGACAGGGTGGATTGCGTGTCGCTGACCTTGAAAAACTGCGTCTGGAGATCGACCGAATCGTTGCGCAGCTCTTCGCGCGAAAACAGCTGTTCTTCGATCTGCTCCTTAGCGGCGTCGGCCGCATTAAGGGAATGTTTGGGCGCGTAATAGCCGCGGCGCGCCTGCATTTCCAGTTTCGCCGTCCCCGCTAGTTTAACCTTTAGTGGGTGAAACGAGCCGTCGATTTTCAGATTCTCCGGGGTGAAGCCCAGAACGTAAATGAACGCCGGCGGCGTGGCCAGCCGCGCCAGGCCGCCCCGAAGATCGTTGTTGTCGTGAACGAAATTTCCGCCGGTTGCGTAGGCCAGCTCAGCCAGAACGTCTTGGTTGATTGATGCGCCTTGCAGCTCATACCTTGCCTTTTGGTTCGCTACCGCGGGACTAGGAGTGGGCTGGCTGATGTCGCCCAGCGGATCGACGGTGTAAAGCCCGCGCGCGTCAAGCGTGCTGAGCACGACGCTGGCGCGCACGGCGCGGTCCATGATCTCGCTTTCCTGAAACCGGATTTCGTTCGGAACGAAAAAGCCGGGAGACACGAAAACGATCGTGCGAGCGCCGGGCGTGACCGAAAGGCGGCGGATGAGGTCGCGCACGACGGACAGCGCGACCTCGGTTTCGTGCTGCCCTGCTTCGAGAGCGCGGCGTGCGGCGGCTTGCACCACCGGCGTGACCATCGCGTCCTGGTCGGTGTGGAGGCATGACTTCGCTTCCGCCGTGGCGGTCTGCAATGCGACCGGATCATTCTTGTTTTCGATCGCATCGGCGATGAAGAACGACAGATTGGGGCAATCGAAACTTCCGGCGGAACGGGCGATGGGACGCGGCTGCAGGCGGAGAAGCGCCGCGCGCAGCAGCGCCCCATCGGCGGTGAAGTCCTGAACAGTCTGGCCCGACGTGGTGAAGATCGCGGCTCGGTCGGCGGGCGGCATGTTGGCTTCGAGATGCTTGATTGCGGCAGCCCGCACCTGCGCTAGATCGCCGAACTCCAGATGAACATCGTCGAAAAGATAGGCGGTGAAGCGCTGCGCAGTGAACTGAGGCGCGTCGTGCTTGGAACCTATCGCGTTTTCCAGATCGGAGCTCCCGGCCGCAGGCGGGGGCGTGTCGGGCGTTTCAATGGAAAACCGGGTAATTCTCTGCGGTTTGCCGCGATCGAAAAGCTGGAAATTTTCTTTGGTGAGATTGCCGACCGCTTTTCCGCTGCTGTCTCTGACCACTACGGGAACGGAGACCAGATTCACTCCGGTCTGAAAGGTCGGGGGCTCGTCGCGCGTGGCGACTTCGACGGAGTCGCCGCCCGCGGGCGTCTGCGGCGCCGCCAGTAGCGCGGGAAAAAGTAAAAGCAATGTGAGGCGCGAGACACGCATCCCACGTTGATTTTAGTCCAATTAGCCCACCGAAAGCAGGGGCCGCAGCCTACGACGGCGGCGGCTCGGAGTGCGCATGCGCGATGTCTGGAGCGCGTGTCTCGAGGTAACGGGCCCGGCTTTCCACTATGGCGCGGCGCGCTTCACGCGGTCCGCCCCAGCCCTGCATGGTGGTGATCTTCCCTTCGAGCTCCTTATAGATGGTGAAAAAGTGCTCGATCTCGCGCTTCACATGCGGAAAGATTTGCTCCAGCGTGTGGATCTGCTCATACCGAGGATTGCGCGTCGGGACAGCCAGCACCTTCTGATCGCGTTGATCGTTGTCGACCATGTTCAGTAGACCCACCGGCCGCACTTCGATCAGCACGCCGGGGAAGCTGGGCTGCTGGACCAGAACAAGGACGTCCAGCGGGTCTTCATCGTCAGCCAGTGTGCCTGGGATGAATCCATAATCGCCGGGATAGTGCAGGGGGGAATACAGAGCGCGGTCCAGCCGGAACACTCCTAGCTTGCCGTCGTATTCATATTTATTCGCGGAATGCTGAGGGATTTCAATAATCGCGCGAACAACTTCCGGAACCTCGGGCCCCGGATCCATATCATAGAGACAAGCCACCGACACAGATTATCAGAGCGGACCCGCTTGCCGGTATTCCACACTGAGTAAATGCAAACCCTTGGCCGGGGCCGATTGCACGCGGAGTGGCGGAGGTAAACCTTCGAGACTGCGCCGAATTTCCCCCGCCGTGACGTTTCCTTTTCCTGCTTCGAGCAGCGTTCCCACCATGCGCCGGACCATATGCTTCAGAAACCCGCTGCCACGCACGGTGTAGAGAAGAACGTCTTCGCGCATTTCGAGGCGCGAGGAGAACACCGTGCGGACTTTGGAGCCTGTCTCGGCGTCGCTCGGATCGGCGGCGGCGAACGCCGAAAAATCGTGCGGCCCTTCGAACACCGGCGAGCATTCCGTCATTCGGTCCAAATCGAGCGGGTAAGGGTGATGGTGCACGTAGCGCCACAGATGCGGCGGACAGATTTCGGCGCGGTGGACGCGGTATTCATACGTTTTCGCGACCGCATCGAAGCGGGGGTGAAAGTCCAGCGCGGTGTCTTCGGCTTCGAGGATGCGAATAGATGGCGGCAGCAGGCGATTCATCGCGCGTTGGAGATTCGGAGCGGGAATGGGGTTCGACATTGAAAACGCTGCAACCTGAGCTTCCGCGTGAACTCCAGCGTCGGTGCGTCCCGACCCGTAAACCGTGACCGGGCGGCCTTCGATTTCGCCCAGGATTTCCTCTAGAATTCCTTGAATGGTGGGCAAGCCGGGCTGCACCTGCCAGCCGTGAAACTCCGTGCCGTCGTACGCCACTGTGACCCGGATTCGGCGTTGAGGCTGGTTGGGTAACATTAGAGTTTCCTCCAGGGTCTACCATCTTAGGGGTTTCGCTGCCAGGTGTTCCGGAACTGGCGTTATCCCGGAGCTTTATTCAAAACGAACCCATGCAAACCGTTCAGCAAACCGTTGCGAAGCTTTGTCTATTTTTGCTTCTTCGATCGGGAGCAAGCGCTCAGCAAGCGGATCAATCCGCGCCGGCGCAAACGGCAGAAGTGCCCGGAGGTTCTCAACCGGTCTATGACCGCCCCAACTCCGATGTCTGGCGCGGCGGCGAGACGACCCGATATGAAGGGCCGCTGGCGCGCATTTTCCGGTCGTACCGGCCCACGGTTCTGCCGCCCGTGAACTTCGGCAACTCGGACCGTATTGAACAACTCCTCCGCGGCGGCAACCTGTACCTATCGTTGAACGATGCCATCGCGCTGGCGCTGGAAAACAACATCGACATCGAACTGCAGCGGTACGGAACGCCGATCGCCGAAGCGAACATTCTCCGAGCCAGCGCTGGTGGAGCACTCCGCGGAGTCTCGCCGGGTGTGGTTGCGGGCGCAACTAGCGCCAGCGCTCTCCCCACCACATCCAGCACCAGCACCAATGGAACGTCGCCCGGCGCAGGAAGCGGCGGTAGCGGATTTACAAGCACCGGTGTCCAGGGAAACGCGTCCACGCAAGCCGCAGAAAGCACCACCAGCAACAATGGCGCCTTGATTCAGCAAACCGGAACTGCGATTCCGACACTCGACCCCACCATCGTCGGCATCACGCGTTACGCGCATTCGACGACGCCGCAATCTAACGTGGTGGTGACCGGCACCACGGCTTATATCAGCGATCAGGACATCGGCCAGTTCACTTACAACCAGGGTTTTCTGACCGGCACCAGCTACAGCCTAGGCTACAGTGACGTCCGCGCGCGCAACAACAGCTACAGCAATTTGATCAACCCGAGCCGCACGGCGAGCCTGACATTTTCCTTCACTCAGCATCTGCTCCAGGGCTGGGGCGTATCGGTCAACAACCGCAACATCGTCCAGGCGCGCAACAATCGTGAAGCGGCCGATTTGAATTTCAAGCAGCAGGTCATCACCACCGTGGTTTCCATTCAGAACCTATATTGGGATCTGGTGGCTTTTCTGGACGATGTCGACGCCAAGAAACTCGCGCTTTCCTACAACCAGCGCCTTTACGCGGATAACAAGCGGCAGGTTGAGGTGGGAACGCTAGCACCGATCGAGGTGGTGCGGGCCGAAGCGGCGGTGGCCGGGTCCGAGCAGGACCTCACCATTTCAGAGACGCGCGTGCTGCAGCAGGAAGCGACGTTGAAAAGCTCTCTGAGCCGAACGGGCGTGGCGAGCCCGGCGCTGGCATCCGCCCACGTGATTCCCACCGACCGCATCCGCGTCCCCGAACAAGAGCAGATCCAGCCGATCCAAGATTTGACCGCGCTTGCGTTGACCTCCCGGCCCGAACTCGCGCAGCAGCGCATCAGCGTCACCAACGCGGGGATCAACATGAAAGGGTCTCGAGCGGAGCTGCGGCCGACGCTCGATCTGGTTGGCGGCTTGAACAACAACGGACTGACCGGGACGCCCAACACCGTGCCGCTGCCCACGGTCGCGCAATCCAGCGGCAACGAGGTGGTGAAGCGCGGCACGCCGGATCCGTTTTTCGTGGGCGGATACGGACAGCTGGCCAGCCAGCTGTTTCACCGCAATTTTCCGGATTACAACGTGGCTCTTCAGCTCAACATTCCGCTCCGTAACCGCACCGCGCAAGCCGATTACTTGCTGGATCAGATCACTCTGCGGCAGCAGCAGATTTCGCTGCAGAGCCAGGAGAATCAGGTGCGGCTGGATGTGCAGAACGCCATCATCGGGCAGCAGCAGGCGCGCGTGACTTACGACGCGGCGGTGAAAGCGCGCATTCTGCAGGAGCAGACGTTGACCGCCGAGGAAACCAAGCTGAAGCTCGGCGCTTCCACGGTGTTCAATGTGATTCAGGTGGAGCGCGATCTGGCCAATGCCCGGTCAGCGGAAGTGAATGCGCTCGACACCTACGCGAAGGCGCGGGTGGAATTGGATCGCGCAACGGGGCAGGTTCTGGTCAACCACAATATCTCCCTTCAGGAGGCGTTTCGGGGACAGGTGTCGGCGCCGCCGTCACCGCTGCCTCCAGCGACGCCGTGAGTGCGTACTGCCGCGGGCCGGGAAATTATTGCTCGCGTGGCGCTCGAAAGTTTGGCGAGAGGATTGCTCCTGAGTTGCTCATGGAGTTCAAAGGCAGGCTCAAGACGCAACGGTTGACCCACCTGACCAACCCCCTTCCAGTTGTTTCCCTCTGCTGACCACAATTTCCTCTTTTCCACTTCCAGCATTGCCAACCGCGTCTTGGGCCTGAGTCGTTAGATTCGGGCCTTTGAGTTTTTTTTGGTGGTGCCGAGGCGTCTTATCCCTCGTTCGACTGTGCAGAATCCGCAGCGCTCATCTTTGCCAATCAGCGATCGATAGACCGAAATCAGCGAGGACCTGCTCGTGAGGGATCGGTTCGTGATGCCTGCTCCACTCTTCAGCCTCCGCTATGGCTCTGGCTTTTGAGGGGCTAAGCATAGTCTCTGTCGATTCTACGCAATTCAGCCGGCACTCCGGACGCGAGCCGCGCGGCGCAGAAACAGACAACCCACAACGAACGTCCAAACAGCAGTCAAACACGAAGCAAGGATGATGACGAAACCCAGACCGCTCGTGAAGAAGGATCCAATTACGGCGAGAATGCCGGCCAGTCCGGCGGCGACACCCAAGTATGCAGCGACCCTGCCAAATGTGCTTCGCAGCATGAGAAAACCGTCCATTAGAATTCCAACGGCGAGCGTTAGGCTGTTGTAGACGAACAGGAGCTTCGAATGGAGCACTGCGTTGAGAGGCTCGGCCGTTGACAGAACGGCGGAACGCTGAAGGTTCGTCGCGGCTTTCAAGTATTCGCCGCCGAGCGCGATCGCCGCGGTGTAATTTGTCCATGTGATCGATAAGTCGAGCACCACGAAGAGGACGATGCAGCCAGCCGCCAGCCACGCAATGTAGCGGTCAACGAACTTCACGGCGAAGTAAATTGAAGCCGCGAGCGGAAGAAACAGAAAGTCGGTGAGCACCGATAAAGTGACGATCCAATCCCATCTCGCCGGGTGCGCTCCAAGATATCGCAGCAGTCCGTCCGTGCTGACGGGAGGCGCGCCGATCGGCGCGTACAGCGCGATGATGATGACATATCCAATAGCCAGGAGAATTCCAGACGCGCCGCCGATAAGGCCGGGTAACTGATCGTTGACGTAACGGGACTGTTCAGTATCTTTCAACCGGACCTCAGCTTATCAAGAAACAGGGGTTAGCATCCCGCCCAGCCTATCTGCCGGTGGCCCGTGGCTTGTCGGCGAAAGAACATCGCGCCCTGCTACATTTACGGAATGGAAGTACATCTGCCGCGACAACAGGAACCCGAGCTCGCCGCTCTCGCCGGGCAGCGACAGATCCAGCAACAGCAGGTCGTACTGGAAGCGTGTCAGCAGGTCCAGCCCCGCCGTTCCCTCCGCGGCGGATGTGACACGGAAGCCTTCGAGACCGAGCAGCGTCTCAAGCGAATCCCGGATCGCCGCCTCGTCGTCAATCAGCAGGATCTCCGGCCCGGCGTTCTCCACGCCAGACGCGCCCATGTTCTCGGTCTGCACCAACTCGGCTGTGTCAGGCATGCAGGGCGGTCCTCTCCTGGGCTGCGCCTTCGCCCCGAGCCCGCGCGGGCTCGGGCAGGGCGGGAAATTCGACA
>JAVHMZ010054320.1:0-11762 GCA_034782995.1 Amazona versicolor | reverse complement strand
GGTGACGCTCACCGAACCGAACATGCACATTGTGCTTAAGTCGGGAAATTTCGCCAGCGATGACTTCTACGGACGGGCGATGGACGCAATCCGCCGTTCGAAAGAGAAGTTAAACGCATGAGTACACCCGGCGTTCTTTGCTCTGGCAGCATCGTGTACGACACCTTGGTCCAGCCCTTCGACAACCCAGCTTGGGGGACCACGCAATGGGTTGAATCCATCGAGTATCACGTCGGAGGGAACGGCGCAAACACCGCACGTGCGCTCGCGTGTTTGGGAGCGCCGGTGCGGCTATTAGGCGCGTTAGGGAACGATGGGCAGGCTGACTTCATTCTGGGCAAATTAGAAGAATCGGGCGTCGATACGAGCCATATAGAGCGCGTCGAACTCGCGACTGCAGCCACGATTGTCCTGGTTAACAAGCGCGGCGACCGGCAGTTTCTGCATCGGCTTGGCGCAAGCACCGCGGCTTTCCGCACCCCCATCGACTTTACAAAGCAGCTTTGCGGCGCTTCCACGCACTATCATTTCACAAGTTTGTATATTCTTCCCCATCTGCGCTCGCATGGATCGGAAATCGCTTCCTGCAATCCGCCGGATGGGCGGGATTAGTGAAAGTAGCGTCGCGCTGGTTCGACTACTCCTCTTACGGAACCGTGATGGGTCTCCTTAGCATCAGCTTTCTGGTGGGTGACGCGGCAGCCCGCGCAATCATGGGCGGGATGATTCGAGGGGGTCTCGGCTGGCGTTCGCTATTTGGGTTTGCCGCGGCGGTGACGCTGGTCATCTTTATCTTTAATTTTTTCTTTCTGCGCGAGTCGAGAACCGAACTGGGCTTCAGCGAACCAGCGGCGAATCCGTTGTCCGTTTTTCACTCAACTGATTCTTCCTCTCAAAGCGCGAAACCACAAAGCGTCAGCGCGCTGCTTCGGCCGCTTTGGACCAGTCCTCTCTTCTGGCTCGTTTGCTTTCTCTCGCTTGGCTGCACTTTGATCCGCGAAACATTTAATACTTGGACTCCGACTTATTTCGATCAGTTTCTCGGATTCACGCAGGCGCATGCCGCCGAGACGAGTGCCTTGTTTCCTGCGGTTGGCGTCGTTTCGGTTTTGATCGCGGGTTGGGCAGGGGATCGGCTGGGGCCGCCGGGACGCGCCATTGTTATGTTTGCCGGGCTCTCAATAGCGACGGTCGCGCTGTTCCTGCTCACTGTTGTTCCCAAAGTCGGATCGGGAAATCAAGCTGTGATGCTGGTTGGGTTGGTGGCGTTCGGGCTTATCGGACCATACTCCTATCTAGCCGGTGCGATGGCGATGGATTTCGGCGGGAAGCAAGGCGGCGCGGCATCTTCAGGCATCATCGACGGCGTCGGCTACATTGGAGGTTTCCTGGCCGGCGACAGTGTGGCGCGTATCTCGGTCGCGTTCGGATGGCAGCGCGCGTTTTTCGTGTTGGGGATCGCCTGCCTCAGCACCGCGATCGCCGCGGCAGTTCTGTTTTTCGCACAAAGGCGCAAAATCGCGTGAACACCCTCGATGAGATACTGACGCTGTTCCAAGAGCGCGGCTCCGGCCAGTACTTCGGTGAGAACGTTTCGCAATTGGAGCACGCGCTGCAGGCAGCGACATTCGCCGAGCGCGCGAACTGCTCCGACAGTTTAATTACCGCCGCCTTGCTGCATGACTTCGGGCATTTGATTCACGATCAGCCGGAAAACATCGCCGACAAAGGTGTGGATATGCGTCATGAGGCATTGGGCGAGGCTTGGCTGGGACGGCACTTCGGTCCTGCCGTGACGGAGCCTGTGCGCCTCCATGTTGCAGCGAAGCGCTACTTATGCGCGACTGACGAAGGATATGGGAACGAACTGTCCCCATCGTCGCTGCAAAGCCTCGCGCTTCAAGGTGGTCCGATGTCCGCTGCCGAAGTTGCCGATTTCGAACGGAATCCATTTTTTCGCGATGCCGTACAGTTGCGACGTTTCGACGACCAGGCAAAGATCGTCGGGATGGAAACACCGGGTATTGAGAAATTCCTAAAGTACCTCTCAAAAACTTTGGAACAGCCCAGCGAAATAGCGCGACGGAGCTAGTTGTCTGGCGCGGGACTTTTCTTCAGCCGCGAACGGTCGCAAGCCTCCACTTCGCTGGTTATCAGATTTGCCGGAAGGCAAAAAACAAGTCTCACGAAATCCGACGAACTGATGCGTCAAACCCCTTCAACTTTATCCTTGGCACCGCCAAAGTCCAAAATGACAAGATTCGCGATTTTGCCCACGAAGCCTTCTCAGTTTCCTCTTGCGAATCGCGAATGGGTCGATACAGCTGCTTCAACGCGATGCTCTGAATCACTTCTGAGGCTGCAGCTGCCCAACACAGGCTAACCACAATGCGAGCGCATGTTCTTCGTTATCTTTGTTCTTGTGGGCAGGCCCGCTGGTTCGAAAGACTCCCTGCACGAGGCAAAACGCAGAGAACTGATTCTCAAAATGCGAGAGCGGCTCGGTCGCTTCGGTGCGGTTCGGGCTAGTTGGCGGGAACTCGCGGCGGCGGCGGGCGTCAGCTTAAGCACTCTTACTCACTATTTCGGCAAGAGAGAGTCCATCGTCGTCGCCGTCTTCGAAGACGACCTGCTGCTCGGTGAAAAGCCCCTCTCCCGCTTGGCGAAGCCGCAATCCACTTTTGCGGCGTCAGTGGATCACGCAATCCACCATATCGCCTTCGGGCTGACGAGGAGCGGGCTTGGTGATAGTTGCGTGATTGGCTTGCGGGAGGGCTTGCGCGACCCGGCAGTAGGTCCCGCGTTCCTTCGATTCACCGTGCATCCCATTGTTGTGGCGCTGTCGGCCAAGTTTCGCTCGCACCAGAGCACGGGAGAGATGCGGCCTTGCGATCTCCAAATCGCCTCCATGCTCCTGCTTTCCCCGGTGCTATTTGCCTGCCTTCATGAAGTGGAACTTGGCGGCGCAGATGAATTTCCACTTCCACTGTCCGAATTTTGGAAAGAACATGCCGACGGCTTTCGCGTACTCTACGGAACGGCGCCCGGTAGAGATTTCGACGCGCTTTGATTCGCAATCGCCTTCGTGATAACTTCGTATCTTGGATCATCTGACCCACGAAATAATTTGAGTGGCGTGGCTAACTTGCTTGAGATTGTAATCAAGGCGAGCGCGCATGAGGGCCGGGCGGGTACGCCGGGTCGGGTTAGTGATTTGGGCATTTTTGGAGGACTAATGGCAGGATCGCTCGCCGGTAAAGCGGCGTTGATTACAGGGGCTTCACAGGGAATGGGCCGCTCGATCGCCCGGCGGTTTGCCGAAAACGGCGCGTCGCGAATTATTCTGCATTACCGTGGCGCACGCGAGGAGGCCGAAACCGCAGCCCGCGAGGTCGAGGCGAAGGGCTCGACCTCGCATTCGATTCAGGCGGATCTTTCACAGCGGAACGACGTCGTGCGGCTGTTCCATGAAGCTGATAAGTATCTGCAGGGCGAGACGCTCGACATCCTCATTGTCAGCGCCAGCGCGCCCATGGTCTGGAAGCCGCTGGAAAAGATCACCGAAGAAGAATTCGATTTCACCATGGCAATCAACGCCCGTTCCTCGTTTTTGCTTCTCAAGTGGGCGATACCGCGGCTGGCGGACCATGGCAGAATCATCGGCTTCTCCAGTCCTTACGTAGAGCGGGCCGAAGCGGAACGCGGCATTGTGGCCGCCGGCAAGAGCGCCTTACAATCGATGATCCTGGCCGCCGCGAAGGAATTGGGATCCCGAAAGATCACCGCCAACGTGATTATGCCTGGAGCTACTGCGACGGAAAGCTTCAGGAAACAAGTTCCCGAACAATATCACGAACAAATCGCCGCGCAGACGCCGCTCGGCCGTTTGGGAACTCCAGAAGACATCGCAGACGTGGTCACTTTCCTCTGCTCGGACGCGGGACGCTGGATTACGGCGCAGGTGCTGAAAGTGAATGGCGGAATGATGTGACTTTTTTGGGGAGACGAAATGGACTTTTTAGATATCGATACAAAGCCGCCCAAGAACACTCCTGGAGCGCAGCAGGTTCTTGCGGTGGGCGAACGCCTCCTGGCCGCTCTGGATCTCGGATTCCGCATCAACGACTTCAGCGAATATATCGCGTGGACGACCGAAGATTTTGAATATCGGGTTCCGATGGTCGGATCGATGAAGGGCCGTGATGCGCTATTAGCTTATTACAAAATGGCCGCAACCAACGGCACGAAGCTGCGGTTCTCGGCTCCCATTCGAACGACGGTCAGTGACACAACTGTCATCTTCGAATTTGAGAGCAAGGGCGCAATCGCGGCGGTGCCCGGATACCACAACATGGTCGCTTTCTCCTTCGATATAGCTGGCGACAAGGCGACCGGCGCGCGCGAGTACTGGGGTATCGTCGACTTCGACCTGATCGCCGAAATCAGAAGGAAGATGAATTAGAATCGAAACGCCGCCCACAAGGCAACGTAATGAATCGAGCGAGTAGCCGGAATCGAACGGACGAAATCGTCGCGCCGGAAATGCTCGTAGGCGGCGTTGAATGTCCAGTGCGGAGTTGCCTTCCAAGTCGCAAGAGAAACGGGCTGCACGCCGATCCCGCGCTGAGAGTTTGCCGGCGGAAGCAGCGGGTATCCGGGAAGCGAATACACGCCATCGGCCAGGGACTTACGCCAGAAAACAAATGCTCCGCCCGTTAGCGTCAATGCGCGAGCCGGGTGGAGCGAGAGAGCGCCTTCCACGCCTGTCGTGTTCTCGGGACCTATGGCACTCAAATTTCCGAAATAAGCACCGCGCGGAAACGGCACATACAACGTTGCCAGCGTATTCCGGCTGAAGCCGCCGCTGTTTACGCCGACGCGCAGACCCGGTTGCGGTGACCAAGCCGAGTCTCGAAACGTGTAGCTGGTCTCCAGCGTGGCGCCCCATGCACTGATGTCTCGCGCGCCGAATTTTCCGAATTGATAAATTGCTTCGGCATCGTAAGACCAAGACGTGTTCGCCCGAAACGCGCGCACGCTGAGGCTGTGACGCGTTTCGCGGCCGACTCCCGCAAAATAGGCCGCGTTAGGCCGTGTTGTACCAAGGTAGAGAAACTCCGTGCCGGGAGCGGCGGAACCCGGGGGTCCTTCCCGCGCAAGGAAAGCTCCCCACGCACCTTGGCCGGGGAGCCATCCGTCATCGAATGCCCGCGGCTTTTGCTCGTTCGGTTTAGCGGCGAACACATCGCTGCGCCAATTACGATGACGTCCGGTAATCCGTATCCCATCAAACCCCTGCAACACGTTCGGCCCCTCACCGCTTGGGCCTTCTCGCGCTGATAACAGCCGGCCCGCGCCGAAGTCGAATTGCTGACGGCCGATCCGAACCGTCAACGCGGCCCCGCGCAATTCCCGGTCAAAAGCGTTGCTACGCCATTCCGCGAATGCTTCGGACAAATCCAAATCGTCGCGATCGACGCTGGGGCGCGGCCCTCCTCTGCGTCCATAGATTCCAGCGCTTTGGATTTCCGCAAAGAATCTGAAGTTGGGTCCTAGATGAAGGTCCGCATGCAGCAAGGCTCGCAGTTCCGGATACGTGTTGAAGCCGGCAACTTGCCCGAAGTTCTCGTTCCCTAGGGACTCCAGGTAGAACCGGCCTGCTCCTCCGATCGAAAGATACCCGGAACTCCCAAGCGGAATGTACTTCAGTCTGTCAAGCCATTCTTGCCGGTGTTTGGGGTTGGCG
The DNA here is from genome assembly GCA_034782995.1 of Amazona versicolor. Taxonomy (NCBI): domain Eukaryota; kingdom Metazoa; phylum Chordata; class Aves; order Psittaciformes; family Psittacidae; genus Amazona; species Amazona versicolor. The sequence goes on along the minus strand of JAVHMZ010054320.1, from coordinate 6,016 downwards.
AGAAAACTCCAATCCTCTTCTTCCGGCAGAGGAAGTAGCAGGCGGGGCGGCGCATCCATTGGCGGTCCGTCATTTCGCGGCGCATTCTGAGCGGGGACTATTTGAGCGGAAACGCATCTTAGTGCAATTACACCGAGCATCGCGATTGTCGGCCCCGGTCTCAAGATTGTTCTCTACGGGCCCGCAGCCTCCACGACAAGAGCAGAATTGCCATCATCACAGCGCCGATGATGAGCTGGGCGGGGATACCGCCAAGTTCCCAGTGCGAGCCCAGACTGGCGTTCCGGTTCCCCCGTTCACCAGTGCCCCCGCAGCTTTCCATCCTCCACTCGCAAGAAATCCGTGATGATGTTTGAAACCGGTTTACCGTCTGTGGTTCCTGTGAACGCGGTTCGCGCCGCAATCATCGGATTCTCGCTAACCACCGTCTCAAGCCGTCCTTGCATGCCGGATACTTGCGCAAGTTCCTTACGAAAGGATGCAACCAGTCCCGGGAGTAACTCTGGAAATCGTGGCCGGATCGACTATGTCACGCGGGCGGCGCAGGCGCACTTCAGTGGACCCGTTTCGAGAGCAGAATGCGACGAGAACGTTAGTCATAGCTCTCTTCCAAGGTCCGCTCTAAAGCGCTCACTTCGAAGCACTCCCGTGCCGCGCGCCGGTGACCTGAAAAGCAAGCGCCTTCCAGCCCTCTTGTTCGCGAACCCATACCCGCGTGATCCGCGCCGCCCCCTGGAAGGGATTGCCACGGTAGGCTTCGTCCACGGTCCAGGTCGCCGTCACGACTGCGCAGTTCCCATGAACACGCACTTCCTCATCCGACGGCTCGACCGAAGTCATTACGACAACGCGGTCCCTCAGGTTATCCAGGTAAGTTTGGCGCCGGACCTTTTCGCCGGCAGGACTTGTGTAGATGAAGTCCTCGGTTAACATCGACTCCAATAAGTCTGCATTATTTTTCTTGTAAACTTCGACCCAACGGCGTTCCGCCGCGATGATTTCGTCGTCACCAGACATGGACTTCCTCCAGGGTATTCACGCCTTTATTCAGTGTCGGGAGTATCGTCGGCCTTCGTCCAATACCGTTTGCGCATCATACGATACCGTAACTACGGCGGCTGATCGGGATTAAGTCGCGCCTTTGGCCAACTCAAGCCAGGGAGCGAGTTCCGGGTTCGAGCGTAGCCTGGTACGGGTTAGGTTCGCCACAATGGATCGGACGATCTGGAGGTAGGCTTTCAGGCAATCGGAGCTGTCGTTCACGCGCCACATCAGATGAAAGCTGAGATAAAGCGAAGGCGAGCGCTGGAGGGGACGGTAGACGATATTCCGATGAGAAAAGTGCTGTGCGGCATCGGACAGAATAGCAAGTCCGGCTCCCGCAGCAACGAAGGCAAGTACCACTTCGAGCGAGCCGGAAGTGGTGGCAATTTCGGGCACAAACTCCGCATGGTGGCAAGCCGCGAGTAAGCGCGTAGTCAATACATCGTGATCGCCGCGGCTGTGGAATACAAATTTTTCGTTCTGCAAATCGGCAAGAGCGGGAGGCTCGCTAAGCGCCGCTGCATGGTTTTTCGGCAGAGCGACGATGCACGGCAACGTTGCAAGCCGCTCGTGCTCGATCTTCGGCGATCCTGGAAAACTGGTTGGCGGCGTGAAAAAGCCGGCGTCGAGATCCCCTTTAGCCAGCGCGCGAGCTTGTTCGGCTGCGCTGCTCTCTTCCACTGTGACGTGTACATCCGGGAAGGTTTTGCGGAATCTTTCGATGGAGGTTGGTACAACTGAATACAACGAATGGCACTCGTATGCCACACGAAGCACGCCCGTCTGCCCGCGGGAGGCGCGACGAGCGGTGTCCATGGCCTGTTCAACTCTTGAGATCACGCCTCTCGCTTCGGAAACCAGCGCGGCACCGGCAGCCGTTAGTTTTACGCCATGCGATCCTCGAACGAAAAGCTGGGTTCCCAGTGTCCGCTCCAAGCTTTGGATGTGCCGGGTCAGAGGAGGCTGCGATAGATGGAGTCGTTTGCCGGCACGATTGAAGTTGAGTTCTTCAACAACGGCTAAAAAACAGGCAAATTGACGTAGGGTGACTTGCTCCATAGCGGAACCGTACCACGATGAGCAGCACCTCTTCTTTGCGGATTTGGTCCAACAGCCGGGTCAAGTTCAGGCCGGTCCCGCCGTCCGTCGTAGGCCTTCTCGCGATAACTCCGCTCACGGCCGGTCGCCTTCGCGCCGCCACTCACGGCCGGTCCACTTTCGCGACTCGATCAGAGTTGGAGACTTCCAGGCCAAACGCATCCCGGTGCTTGACGGTCACGAATTAGCAGCCGGAAAACTCGCGGCGCTGCTCGCCCGAACTGCTGCTCGCGATCTCTACGACTCACATCGAAACTGACGAGCCTCGAACTAGATCCATGTCGCTTGAACTTCTTGATTGGTTGCTCGATCACGGCGAGATCAGACCCCAGATCGTGACAAATGATGGCGCCAGAGCTTCACAGTTTGCGGCAAGCCGCGTTCGGCGCACGTATCGCAAACAGGGTGGCCAAAGAACGCGCATCCTGGCCGACTTTCTGATTGGCGCTCACGCGCAACAACAGGCTAATCGGTTGTTGTCGCGCGACCGCGGCTTCTATCGCTAACTCTTCCCGAAACTGATTCTGATCGATCCGAACAAGAAATAGACGCTCAAAAGGATTTATGTCATGGCGCTCTTTAGGCGCAGAAGAGTCTACCGGTACCACTTCCTCTTTGCAGGAAAGTACGCATAGGAACTTGATCACCGACAGGGGGAGTTCGTTTCGCACGCACTCATTTAGCTCTTCCGCGTCGGACACGCAAGGGTTTGGGTTGCTTCCCTCTGCCGATCTGGCTTCGTTTTGAGCGGTACGTTCGCTAAACGGCTGATTTCAGTTTAAAATTGGGCACTTGCGGAATTGATCGGTTGGGGCGAGTTCGAAGCGGTTTACTGGCTTGCATTTCAGACGATAGGCTCATAGCTAAGATTTGACATGCAACCGCAGAGGACGCACCATTGTTTCGCTCCCTGAGCAAGCACGGAGAACACCGATGCACATAGTCAAACGAATTCACTCCCGAGTCTGCCTAGGTCTGGCATTACTAGGTGCCGTTCTGCTGGCACAGGGAGTGATTCCTCCACCCGAGGCTCCCTCTACGCAGCCATTGGTGTCCATCGTGGTGGATCTTACCAAACCGGTGGGGCCTTACAGACACATCTACAGCTGGTTCGGATACGACGAGGCGAACTACACCACGATGCGGAGCGGGAAAGCCATTCTGCGGGAACTGCATAACATCACGGCTGTTCCGGTTTACATACGCGTGCATCATCTGCTTACATCGGGCGATGGCAAGGCGGAGCTAAAATTCAGTTCCACAAATGTATATCGCGAAGATGCGGCGGGAAAGCCGGTGTATGACTTCACCCTGCTGGACGGAATCTTCGATGAGTATCAGTCGGCAGGAGTTCGTCCCATGGTGGAGTTTGGCTTTATGCCGAAGGACCTTGCGGCGGAGGTTCCAGGCAGGACTGAGTACCAAGTTCACTATCCGAAAAACACAACAAGCGGCGCTTCCAACAATCCTCCAAAGGACTACGGCAAGTGGGGCGAACTAGTGCGGACAGTGACGGCGCATTTAGTGGAACGCTACGGCCGTGACACGGTTAAGGAATGGTACTTCGAGGTGTGGAACGAGCCGGATATCGGCTATTGGCACGCCACGGCAGAAGACTACTACAGGCTTTACGATTACGCGGTTGAGGGCCTCAAGAGAGCGCTGCCGGAAGCGCGCGTTGGCGGCCCCGCCAGCACAAGCCCAGGCGGCCAACACGCTTATCAGTTTCTGCAAGGCTTCCTTGATCATGTGGAAAAGGGCAAAAGCGCAGCCGATGGGAAGAGGGTGCCGCTGGATTTCATTTCGTTTCATGCCAAAGGTAAGCCAATCATCCTTGACGGGGAGGTGACGATGGGAATACACAACGAACTGAACGATGCCGATCGCGGGTTTGCATTGATTTCCCAATACGCCAAGTTCAAGTCACTGCCGATCATCCTGAGCGAGGCCGACCCGGAAGGCTGCGCTGCGTGTTCCTCGCGCGTGAATCCCGCAAACAACTACCGCAACGGAACGCTTTATCCTGCATATACCGCCGCCGCGTTCAAAGCCTTATTCGATTTGCAGGACAAGCACCGCGTAAACCTGTTGTTCATGCTGAGCTGGTCGTTTGAGTTTGAAGACAAAGACTACTTTGAAGGATTCCGTTCACTGGCTACCAATGGCATCGACAAGCCGGTGTTGAACGTGTTCCGGATGTTCGGGTTGATGGAGGGAACGCGTGTTTCGACAAGCAGTACCGGCTGCGTGCCGCTCGAAACACTGGTGTCGACAGGCGTCCGCGCTACGCCGGACGTGGATGCCATGGCGACTTACGGCGCGAAGCAGGCGGCGGTGCTGATGTGGAACTATCACGATGCGGCTGTGGCCGCCCAAGCGACGCCCACCTCCATAAAGATCCAAGGCCTTCCCAGAAGCGTATCGCGGGTTTTGGTGCATTATTTCCGCATAGACGAAGCGCATAGCAACGCATACACGGTCTGGAAAGCAATGGGTTCTCCGCAAGCCCCCAGCGCGGAGCAGTATGCCCAATTGAAGGCGTCGGCAGGACTGCAGTTGTTGGAACCGCCAAGCTGGCTGGACGTAAAAAACCACGCAATCGTGTTGTCCACGAGTTTGCCGAGAGAGTCGGTTTCCCTGGTGCGCCTTACCTGGTAGCCCAAAGCGATCATGCAGTGCAGATGTGTATATGTAGCGTCGGAAGCGCTTGCCATTGCCGTCAGTCGATCAGAAAGGCGGGAGAAGAAGTCACACGCCAATTCCCAGGCTGATTTATGATTGTCCGCAATCATCTATAGCGGGGAATCTAGCGCGAGTATTCTGAAACCCGCTTATTTTTAGAAGTCTAGTAGCCTTTCTGCTATCAAGTTGTTTGTTCGTGAACTTTGTGAAGTTGACAGCTAAATTTGCTGAGCTGCATGGGTTTCTTCTAACTAGGCCCGCTTCGTGGTAACCTAACCACCGTGCCGAACTTCAACATCTTCGGAGCGAACGGGATCGCAAGATTTCGGTGACGAGATCTTTCCAGTCATCAACAAGTCAGTATCCGGGTGGTACAGCCCTGGGAAAACGTTCGGCCTCATTTCTCGGCTTCCGATTCATATTCTCTTTTTTTACTCTCTACAATTTGTATAGCCTTCCCTTTGTGCTCTGGAGTTTTCCAGGGGGCAAACGGTAGCAGAGTTTTACAACGGAATTTGGGGAGGCTGGATCCAACAGCTAGCACAGAACTGGTTGCGACTAAGTATCGAGATCTCTGACACCGGAAGCCAAGATAGAGTCTATCACTATTTACAAACTGCACTGATTGTGATCCTAGCCATGGTAGTAACGATATCTTGGAGTATTCTCAAACCTAACACTCTCAATTATCGGCTACTGGAAGTGGTTCTTCGGATTGAACTTCGCTACACGTTAGCGTTTACGCTTCTCTGGTTCGGCGCTGTGAAAATTATTCAGGCCCAGTTTCCTCCTCCCGGTCTCTGGCGCCTAGTTGAAACTTATGGAGAATCGTCTCCTATGGGTTTGTTTATGACCTTTATGGGTTATTCGAAGGCCTATAACATTTTTGCGGGCACCCTTGAATTTGCGGGAGCCTGTTTGCTGTTTTTTCGCCGAACGACGACTCTCGGGGCAGTACTGCTGTTTCCGCTCATGGTCAATGTTGTGCTGCTCAACCTTTGTTTCGATGTCGATCTCAAGATGGCTGCGACGCTGTTGTTATTAATGGACCTCTATCTTCTGCGGCCTCATATTCGAAAACTGACTGATTTCTTTTTATTAAGCCGGCCAGTAAATACTCTGGCAATCGAAGCGCCCTTGCTGCATGGGAGGTCGGCCACACTAGTCAGCGTGTTGAAATATGTGACGATAA
>JAVHMZ010054212.1:0-11762 GCA_034782995.1 Amazona versicolor | reverse complement strand
CTCCATCTGTCTGGACTTAAGCCATGTGCCCGCTAACCTGCTATCGCTGGGCGCGCTCGATTTCGGAATGGTGGTGGACGGATCGATTGTGGTAGTGGAAAACGTTTTGCGGCATATCGGTCACCGTAAACGCGAAGTAACCATGATGGATATCGTCCGTGAAGCGGTACATGAAATTCAGCGTCCGGTCTTCTTCGCCCGAGCGATTATTATTACCGCTTACCTCCCCATCTTCACGTTGCAGCACGTCGAAGGTCGGCTGTTCCGTCCTATGGCGCTGACTGTTGCCTTCGCTCTTCTGGGCGCTCTGCTGTTCTCGCTTTCCATCCTGCCGGTACTGGCGGTTCTGTTGTTCAGGAGCAACACCAAGGAGTGGCGCAATCCGGTCCTGCAAGCCATCATTAAGGCGTACCGGAGCTCTCTGGAGTGGTCCATGAGCTCGCTCGGGCGGCGGTTGTTTGTTGTGGGAACAGCCTGCGGACTCTTGTGCGTCTCCGTGTACCTGATGGTGAGCGGAGCTATCGGCTCAGAGTTCCTCCCTCATCTGGACGAAGGCGCAATCTGGGTTCGCGGCACATTAGCGCCCAGTACCGGGCCACGTGAAGGCGAACGAGTTATGCGCAAGGCGCGGATCATTCTTGCCAGTTTTCCCGAAGTTACCAAAGTTGTCAGCCAGCTAGGACGCCCTGACGACGGCACCGATCCATCGCTGTTCTCGAACACCGAATATTTTGTGGATTTGAAACCGAAGGAGCAATGGCGACCCGTTTTCCGGGAAAATAAAGAAGAGTTGATACGCGCTATGGGCCGCGAAGTGGACAAAATTCCAGGCGCGCTGTGGAACTTCTCGCAGCCGATTGCGGACAACATGGAAGAAGCGGTCAGCGGCGTCAAGGGCGAGCTTGCCATTAAAATTTTCGGCACGGACTTGAAGGAGCTGGAAGGCAAGGGAGAGGAAATCGTCAAAGTCATGTCCAGCATTCCGGGGGTACAGGATCTCGGTCTCTTCCGCGTGATTGGACAACCAAACCTGAACATCTCCGTAGACCGCGAAAAGGCCAGTCGCTACGGACTGAATGTATCCGATATTCAGGATGCGGTGGAAACCGCGATTGGCGGCAAAGCGGTGAGCAGCGTTTTGCAAGGCGAACAGCGCTATGATCTTGTGGTCCGTTACCGGCCTGAATTCCGGGCCACTCCGGAAGACATCAAATGTATCCGCCTGGTAGCTCCTTCGGGCGAAAGAGTGGCGCTGGAGCAGGTCTGCAATATCACGGTTCGCGACGGCGCATCACAAATTTATCGGGAAAACAATTCGCGCTATGTTGCCCTCAAATACAGCGTGCGGGGCCGCGATCTCGGCAGCACTGTGGAAGAAGCAATGCGCCGCGTAAATCGCGAGGTCAAACTGCCGCCAGGTTACTACTTGCAATGGGCGGGCGAATACGCCAGTGCGAAACGAGCTAACGCAAGACTGGCCGTAATTGTTCCCGTCACCGTGGCGGTCATCTTCTTCCTGCTCTACTCCATGTTCAATTCCTTTAAATGGGCAGCTCTGGCGATGGTCAGCCTGGTGCTCTCGCCCATTGGCGCTCTGTTCGCTTTGTACTTCACCGGCACGCACTTCAGCGTTTCGTCCGGCATCGGAACGCTTGCTCTCTTCGGAGTGGCCGTGGAAACCGGCGTCATCATGATCGAATACATCAATCAGCTTCGCGCACACGGTTACAACATTCACGAAGCCGCCGTGGAAGGAGCTGTCCTTCGCTTGCGCCCCATCATGATGACCATGCTGGTAGCTACATTGGGATTGCTTCCCGCCGCTATTTCAACCGGCATCGGATCAGATTCACAGAAGCCTTTTGCCATTGTGATCGTGGGCGGTCTGAGCGCGACCCTGCTCCTAAGCATCTATGTGCTGCCGACCGTTTACACCTGGATCGCTGGTGATGGGGACGTGTTGCCGGCATACGAACCGGACTTATCAGAGCCTCATTAAGTTTTTGAACTTACTCGCGACGCTTCTGTAACGCTTCGCGGGCCTGTTCAGCTATGCTGCCTACACGCGCCTCACCCATTTCAACTGCTGTAACGAAATTCTCTTCTAATAAGTCATGATGTTCGTCCAGCCATGCCGCTTCTTCGGCTTCAGAAGTAAACGGTGGTGGCTCAATCTTCTGTTTGGTTTCGCTCACGGCAATAATCCTTTCCGTTGCAGCCAAGCTCGCACCTCACACTGACTGGCCTCAACTGATAGCATTATTCTCTGTACTGAGTCGAAAAACTAAGCTTTCCCGCTACTGTCGCCCAAAATACGCTGGAAAAACTGTTTCCAGTGCCACTTCCGCTCCTGACACTCCGGATACGGAGCAAACCCCAAACTTTTATCGCTGCGTTGCACCGACAAAGACTGCAGCTCAGCCCCTTCCGCCTGAACATTCACTGTCAGAAACGCTTGGCAACCGTCTGTAGAGGCAATTTTCCACGGCGATTCGGCCTTTTTTTGCGGGCCCCAATCGTCTAAAAACCGGTTATAGCTGTAATTCGGGCAGGGGTGCGCTGCCGTGCAACCCCATTCCTGGTAAGCCTCCTGGTAATTACGCGCGTTTATCTGTTGAAGAAACCGCTTTACTACCTGCTTTTCCGAGTAATCGTGCAGAACAAAATAGCCGACAATGGCAAGAACCGCGATTCCCAGGCAGGACAGAACAACAGTCTTAATGGCCCGGCCCCGCCGCTCCTCTTCAACTCCATACTGCTGGAAGAAACTGCCCATAGCCACCTCCGGTTAACAGCGAACCGGCTTCTTAAACTCTCCTATCTTGCAGGATACGCCTTATCGTAGGCTGCCGTTGCTTCGGCGGTGATTTCTAAAGCGGGTTTGAAATAAATTGTGTTCGAAATGTCGATCACCACGTCGATACCGCGCTCTTCACAAATCCTCTTGACCACATCCGTCATTTGACGGCCCGCGTGCGTCAGAATATCCTGTCGCTCACCATTCACGTCACTCTGTAGATCTTCCGAGAGCCGCTGAAGTTCTTTCTGTTTTTGCGTGCCGGAAGCCCGGAGTTGAGATTCTCTATCAGGAGCGAGGTTCGGCGTATTCAGTTGTTGCTGAATGCTTTGCAACTCATTTTGAAGGTTCTGCAAGGCTTGTTGACGGGGTCGGTATTTGGTTTCTAAAGCAGCTTGCGCTTTCTTGATTTCCTGCGTGTCGGCAACGGCCTTTTGCGCGTTGATAATAGCAACCTTGGCGGGGGTAATTGCCTGAGCGCGAGCAGCCATGGGAAGCAGGGCAGCCGCCGCTAGAAACACAGCGCTCCGAACGTTCGAAAACATTGATTTTACTTAAACTCCTGTGAATACACTGGCCCACACTGAAACGAGGCAGGAAGGCCAAATTTGATCTTAATGACGTATTCAGACTAACATGGGCGTACAACGTCTTTAACTCCGTTTCCGGTCTGCCGTCTCTGAGATGTAAGGCATTGTTTCCATTAAGTATCGGAGCCGCTGCCCAACCAGTTTGGCCTTCTCTTCATCCCGCGAAACGTCCAGCAGAAACTGATCGATTCCGGCAAAGAACGCCCGGACCAGATCTCCCACAGGAGCAATTACCACCTTTGATGAAAGGGACCCGTCAAACCGCAACTCCGAATGCTGAAGCATTTTACACTCACTGCTCTGACTCAGCCTAGAAGCGGCACCGCCGTGCAAGACGCTGCAACGCGCTCCGTACAGGTCACGCGCGCTTACTCCCTCACGAAACGGTGAACGAACGTAATGTTCTGTCCATGCCATAAAATCAGATCGCATCACATATGTTTTCTCGGGAGGCATGTTCAGAAACGCCATCGTGTCCATACCGGAGTACGTCAGCACCAGCGCTGCGGAATAACAATGCTCTCGCAGCAAAATGTTGATCGGATGTTTGATTCCACCCTCGATAACACCCGCTACCAAATCCTCGGGTAATGGAGACATATCTTACTCAAATTGCAACTGGAGGCACTCTCCAACCGGTAAAGCCCGCCACTGGGAGAACAACTCAGAGCGCTTCGTCTTCACCTGGGCCAGGTCTTCAGGAGATAACTGTCGCGGCATAGGACGCCCCGTGGAGCTTGCTTGTAGAACCGCTGCATCATTGAATTCGGTAACTGTCCAGAGAGTAGAACTTCCGCGCTCCCGGTCCAGCAATCCTACCAAATTCTCTACTTCAACCCCGATAACGAGTTTTGAAGTGTTAACTGCTTGCGGATCAGTGGTCCTTCCCTGCAGGAGTGAGCGGATCAAGGCAACAATGGAAGTGACTATGTTGGATCGACTCGTGGAGATTTTCTGTGAAGTGGATGATTTTTGTAAGGCTTTCCAGGATGTCTTTGCGAGCCATCGGATCGGCAATGGTCCGGGACCGCGTGGGCCTCATCCGGGCCTTGCCGAGGCTGAGATCATCACCCTGTTGCTCGTGCTGCACAGTTCGGGCTTCCAATATCTGAAGAGCTTTTACAACAGTCCTATGGGTGAAGTGCTCCGCCGTTATTTTCCGGGGATGCCTTGCTATGAACGCTTTATTGCCTTGCAGCAGCGGGCTTTTCTACCTTTGGTGGCATTTCTGTTTTCGAAGCTGGGGAAGAAAACGGGTATCTACTATATCGATTCCACCGCTCTTCCGGTGTGTCACAACCGCCGGATTGGGCAGCACAAAACCTTTACTGCGCTGGCCGCTCGCGGCAAGACCTCGATGGGCTGGTTCTTTGGCTTCAAACTTCATCTGGTGTTCAATGATCTGCATGAAATTGTCGCCCTCAAGCTGACACCGGGCAACGTTTCCGATACCGCTCCCGTATCCGCCCTGACCACAGATCTGATCGGCAAACTGTTCGGCGATAAGGGTTATCTGGGCAAAAAACTGGCCGGGGAATGACTGCATCGTGGCTTGACCCTCTTCACACGCGTGCGAAAAAACATGAAGTCCTTACCCCTCTCGATGGTTGACAAAATTTTGCTGAATCGGCGCAACATGGCGGAAACGATCATCGGCAACATCAAGGGACGCTCCTCTCTCAATCTGCCGAAACATCGCCTGCCCAACAATGCATTTCTTCACATCATGGCCGCCGTGGTCGCTTACCAACTCGACCCCATCCAACCCAATCACGCCTTCTCTCACCGTCCACCGGCTATTACGGCGAGGTAAACCCGTTATCGGGGTTAACTACAAGCTCTAGTACTACTCCGTGAGGTACTTGCGTCCTTGTCGTAGAACCACCAGACTAGTGGCATGACGGCGAAACAGATGGAGCGTTGTCGGCAGCGGCTGAAGCTCTATTTAGAAGAGACGCTGGCGCCCTTAGGCCGGAGCGAACGACGGTACTGGGGCAGCGTCTATGTGCGCGGATTGCTGCTCGATGGGGAACGCAAAAGTGCCGGGGCGATGGCCACCCGTTTGCCGGAAGCCAATGAACAGAACCTGCAACAGTTCCTCAGCCAAAGTCCATGGGAATGGGAGCCTATTTGGCAAGCGATGGCCACACGGATTGAGACGAGTTTCCTTTTGCCACAAGCCTGGGTCATCGATGATACGAGTTTCCCGAAGAAGGGCGAGCACTCGGTCGGCGTGCAGCGGCAATACTGCGGCGCTTTGGGCAAGAAAGCCAATTGCCAAGTGGCGGTCAGTCTACACCGTACCGACCCGGGCGGGAGCAGCCCGCTGGGCTTCTGTTTGTATTTGCCCGAAGTGTGGGCTGACGATCGCACCCGTTGTCAACGGGCCGGGGTGCCGGACCAGGTCGGTTTCCAAAAGAAATGGGAGCTGGCTTTGGAACTGATCGATCAGACCCTGGCCTGGGGAGCCACAAAACCAACGGCCGTGTTGGCGGATGCGGCTTATGGCGATAACGTGGCCTTCCGCCGAGAGTTGGAGAAGCGCCACTTGCCATATGCCGTGGCAGTCACGCGCGACGTGGTGGTGTGGACTAAACCGCCGGTCTACTCGGTGCCTCCGGCACGGGCACCCGGACCCCCTCCGAAACAGATCCGCTATAGCGATCCGCCGCCCTTGTCGGTCGAAGAGGTGGCAACCCAAAACTGTACCCGTTTTCGCACCGTGACTTGGCGGGAAGGTGCCAAGGGGCCGATGCGCTCGCGCTGGTTTGCAACGCGCGTGCAGACGGCTTGGCACTGGCAGCAGGGCGAGTTGCCGGGCTCGCGGGTCTGGCTTCTGATCGAGTGGCCGAAAGGAGAGCCGCGACCGGTTCGCTACTATTTGTGCGATCTGCCGGAAGACTGGAGTTGGCGTCAATTGATCCAAACCACGCGGGGCCGCTGGCGCGTGGAAATGGATTATCAGCAGATGAAGGAGGAGTTAGGTTTGGACCATTTTGAAGGCCGCTCCTGGACCGGCTGGCACCATCACGTCACCTTGGTGATGCTGGCGCACTTGTTCTTGCGGCTCGAACAAAGCCGGAGGCGGAGCAAAAGAACGCTGGACACTGCCGCAGACGCGGCGTGAGATCCAGAGTCTGCTGGCCACTTGGAGCGGACGTTGCCTCTACTGTGGCGCTGTTGCGCGCAGCCCCTAGATATCTAACGGAGTAGTACTAGAGCCTGTAGTTAACTTGGAGTAAGTTGCACTACGAAGCGTTGGAGGAACAAGCAGGCAAAGGCGAGGAAGTGCAAACCGGCCACCGTGGTGGGCAAGCGTTCGTAATCACGCGCCAAGCGCCGGAAACGCGCAGCCCAGCCGAAGGAGCGTTCCACCACCCACCGTTTGGGCAGCAGCACAAAGCCTTTCTTCGCCGTTGGCAGCTTGACAACTTCTAATTGGATGCCGTGCTGCGCGGCGTCTTGCGCTGCCGAGTCCCCGGTGTAGCCTTGATCGACCTAGGCCAGTTCCACATTCTCTCCGGTCACTTGCTGGACCTGCGCGGCCAATTCGCTCACCTGCGCCCGGTCCTGCTCGTTCGCCGGAGTGACGTGGAGCGCCAGCAAGTGCCCGAGCGTATCGACGGCAATATGGATCTTGCTGCCTTTCTTTTTCTTGGCTCCGTCGTAGCCCGATCGCGCCCCGCTTTCGGGCGTTGACTGTAAAGTGCGGCTGTCGAGAATCGCCGCCGTGGGCTGCGGTTTGCGCCCGGCCTGTAAGCGCAACACGGCGCGCAGGTCCTCGACGAGTTGCTCGAAAACGCCGGCCTTGATCCAGCGCTGCGCTTGGTAGTAAACGATATCCCAAGGCGGCAAGTCATGCGGCATCCAACGCCAAGGGCAGCCGGTTTTCACCACATAACGCAGACCCCTGAAGACCTCGCGCAGAGAATAGAGACGCTGCGGCGCATCGGGCGTCATCAGGGTTAAGTACGGAGCGACGAAGGCCCATTCTTCATCACTGACATCGGCCGGATAGGGCTTACGGGAATTTTGCGAGGACAATCTTCAGTGTGGCAAAAGTTAACTACAGCCTCTAAGGGACCATCGTTACTCCGGACCCGTCAACAAAACGCTTTTCCAAAAGCTGAATTTCGCCTGGTTGCCGGCGACAGGAACCGGTCTGCAGTCATCGCCAATCTCCATAATCTCGGGCTGCGTACCGACCGGTTGCCAGCGGGCAAGACCCCTTCCATTGGGATTACCCTGCGCGACGAAGTTGGCCCAATACGAAGACAGAACGTCGGCAATTTCATGATCCTGGCGTGTGAACGGGCGGTCGGACCTGTTCAGAGTGTTCAACACATAGGGCAGTTCGGAGCTGTGGAAGGCGCCATATCTGGGGGCATCGGGACCGGGCAGCGTGTGATCCCATAGATACTCATAGACCGGCGTCTTGGCGGTCTTGGCGCGCACTTGTGCCCAGAGATACAAGGCCGTTACATTACCATCATGAGCGCTCTCCTGCAGGGCGGATTTGACTTGGTCTTCGTTAGCGGCCGGATACAGTTGGAGAAACGCGTCGGCTCGACCCCCGAAACGCTTCTTTGCCTCTTGCTGATAAGCTTCGACCGTTGTGGGCGTCCCTTGTGGTCCGGCAAGCCCTTGCAGTTCTCCGGTGTTGATGCCCGTGAGGCTGACGACGTCGTTCTGCTGGCCCTCGGCAAAAATAGTGGAAACCGGGGCCGGCAACAAGGAGCTGTCCACGATGGGAACAAAACGGAGGCCTGGTTCCGTGCTGGTCAATTTTTGCCAAGGCAATGCGCGTAGTTGAGCAAGTGTGGTCGCACCCTGCGCGTGCATGAACTTTTCACCATCGGCTCCGGCCTGCGCGAGCGTTTTAGGACCGACGCGGATCCCCATGCGGCCGACCGTCGAACCGCCGCTTTCCATAATGGCTCCCTTGAACAGTCCCTTAGCCAGGGGAGAGGCTGTGAGGTCATGCACGGATATGCTGCCGGCCGATTGTCCGCCGACGGTCACGCGCATGGGATCACCGCCGAAATGGCGGATATTGGCCTGGACCCAGCGGAGGGCCGCAACCTGGTCGAGCAGGCCGTAAGTGCCGGACGCATGATGCGGAGATGCATGCGTCAGTTCGGGTAATGCGCGAAAGCCGAATACACCCACGCGGTAATTAAAAGTCACAACCACGAGACCTTTCTTCGCGAGACCTTCGCCGTCATAGAGAGGAACGGCACCAGAACCGGAATTGAAGGCGCCACCGTAAACGTAGACAAAGACCGGCCGGTTTTCAGCGGCTGATTTCGCCGGTGTCCAAACATTCAGATAGAGACAGTCTTCGCTGATCTGGTTATGCGTCATGAACTCGTAGGTCCATGGCTTCAGTTCGTCGTGGATGGTTTGAATGCAGCTCGAACCGAACTCCCCGCTCTGACGGACACCGTTCCAAGAAATGACGGGTTGGGGCTCTCGCCACCGCAGGTTGCCAACAGGCGGCGCGGCAAAAGGAATACCCTTAAACGCGGTAATGGAAGGGTCGCGTCCAGGTACGCCCGTGACCGCACCTCCTTCTACCTGCACAGGTTGAGAGATAGCTGCCGCCAACGCGCCCGCCCACACGAGTGACACGACCAGCAAGGAAAAGAACGTTCGGAACATATTCATGCAGCATATCCTGTGCGCGGTTATCATATCCTCATCCGAATGATCCTCGGTTTCAAAACTCCACGAAGATTCTCTCGCTCGGGATTTCTGTGGCGCGGAGTCAATCATCGTGGAAGCTGCGAATTGATAAGAGCGCGAAGACAAGCTGAAACAATCGTATGACGGCGTACAGCGGAGTACCGAATAAGAAACGCGGGAAGCGATAACTATGAGAGCAACAAGAGCGCGAAACACCAATAACAACAATAAAAGGGACTTGTCACCAGAACAACGTGAAGAACTACTCGGAGTATTGAAAGCCCGTTTTGAGAAAAACATGAACCGCCACAAAGGTCTTGAATGGGCTCAAGTGCAAGCAAAGCTGGAAGCTCATGCTGAAAAACTGTGGTCACTATATGAAATGGAAAAAACGAGCGGTGAACCGGACGTTGTTGGCCATGATAAAAAGACCGGCGACTACATTTTTTATGATTGTTCAGCAGAAAGTCCTAAGGGCCGCAGAAGCGTTTGCTACGACCGTGAAGCGCTGGAGTCAAGGAAAGAGCATAAACCAGAAAATAACGCTATTGATATGGCCGCTGCCATGGGCATTGAGCTTTTAACGGAAGAGCAATATAGGGAGTTGCAGAAGCTTGGAGATTTCGATACGAAAACGTCGAGCTGGGTGAAAACACCTTCTGATATCAGAAGACTTGGCGGAGCCCTTTTTTGTGACCGTCGCTACGACACTGTTTTCGTGTATCACAACGGTGCGGAATCTTATTATGCCGCTAGGGCGTTCCGTGGCTCGCTAAGGGTCTAAACTTTGCATGTCCGGCGACGGAGAATTCGGCATAGAGGTCGGCCAGTCGCAAAGAACTTCATGTATGTGCGCCGACAGGAGGCCGCAGATCGATTGCCATCTCGCTTCCTTTATGCTCGGGGACTGCCTAATTGTGGTGAGTGCTCTCACTGATAGCGCAACGAATCGATTGGGTCGACGTGTGTCGCGCGCCGGGCCGGAATCAGGCACGCGAGCATTCCAATCAGGGCGATCATCAGGATCACCGTCGCCATCGTCAGCGGATCGTGCGGCTGCACACCCCACAACTGATTTGCGAGCAGACGGTTTAACAGTAAACTGGCAACAAAACCCACCGCCAGCCCGACCGAGACCAGAAGGGCTCCCATCCGCAGCACCATTAGGAAGACGCGCTGCGTGGTCGCTCCCAGAGCCATCCGGATGCCGATCTCATGCGTTTGCTGCGAAACCGTATAGGCCAGCACGCTATACGTGCCAATCGCGACGAGAATCAGCCCAATGACCGCAAAGATCGACAGAATCGTCAGCGTGAACTGCGGACCCGAGTAGGAAAACGATTTGAGATAGCCCTTCAGGGTTCCCGTCAACGTGAGCGCCACACCCCGGTCAATCCCCCAGATCTCGCGGCGCACGGCATTTTGCAGGGCGAGCGGGTCGAATGCTGTGCGGACCAGAATGCCGCGTTCATAGAAGCCGGTCAGCGTATAGGGAACGAAGACCTCCGGCAGAATCGGTTCCTGCAGCCCTTGGTTCTTTGCATCGCTGATGACGCCCACAATGGTAAAGGACGGATCTTTGACCGGATCGGGGATGGTGCCCAGATCTTTCAACGTGATCTGGCGGCCTAAAGGATCGTCCTTACCAAAAAGCTTTTGCACCAGAGTTTGTTCACCACCGCCACATGAAGGTGACTGGCCACCTCTCCTTCCGTCAGAACACGGCCTCGGAGCAATTTGAGACCGACCGTGGGAAAGTAGCCTTCGCTGCAGAGTTGATAGATCGCTCGCCATTTCTCGCGATGCGCTTTGCCCGGCACATCCGCTTCGCTCCCAATCCCTCCGTAGGGCGGAAGAGTGCTGGTTTCTGTCGCAGCCATGACGCCTGGAATGGTTCGCAAACGCGGCAGCAACTGTTGATAAAAGTGCTGCACCTGGGCCGCCGTTTTGTAGCGTGCTTTGGGCAGCGGTAACCGAATCACGAGAATATTGTCGGGATTGAGGCCGAGATCGACCGTTTGCAAAGCCACCATCGTCCGCATCAGGAGGCCAGCGCCCGCAAGCAGGATCAGCGACAGTGCAATCTCGCCCACGACCAAGGCTTTCCGCAAACCACCACGCTGAAAGCCGCCGCTGACGCCCTTGCCCGAGTCTTTTAACGGCTCCATCAAATGCTGACGAGAGGCGTGGAGGGCGGGTACCAGCCCGGCAGCTAGAGTCGTGAAGGCAGCCACGCCGAGACTGAACAGTAAAACGCGTGTGTTCAAAGTGATTACAGCTTCGGACGGGATCGTGTCGTCCGGGATCATCAGGACCAAGGCTTTGACTCCGGCATACGCCAAAAGGCAGCCCAGCAGGAGTCCGCCACTGGCCAGCAGCGCGCTTTCGGCCAGCATCTGCCGCGCAATCCGCCAGCGTCCCGCACCTAAAGCCGCCCGAACGGCGATCTCTTTCTCGCGCGAGGTGGCGCGGGCCAGAAGCATGTTGGCGACATTCATGCAGCCAATAAACAGCAGCAAGCCGACCGCGGCGAGCAAGGTAAGAAGCGTGCTCCGGAACCGGCCCACGACCATGTCGGTGAGGTTCTCGGCATGGATGTTGAACTTCTCCGGATAACGATCAGGATAAATCTTCGCTAGATAATGTGCAATCCGCTCGCTGTCCTGTTCCACATCGCGCAGGGTCATGCC
>JAVHMZ010054105.1:0-11763 GCA_034782995.1 Amazona versicolor | reverse complement strand
GCAGTACCCCGGCGTGGAAAAGCCCCCCTGTCCGTGGCACCAAACGCAGTTCGGATTCACGCAGCAGTCGTGCCGGTTTTCCTGACAGGCGAGCTCCAACGCTTCTTCTCTTGTTCGAAACTCGATGCGCTTATCGTCCGGGTCGCGAATCTCGATCATGTGATCGGGGTCATGGATTGTGAGCGCTTCCAGCAACGCCGCAGTGGTTTCGAATCTCAAGTTACCCTCGCCCCGCTTCGCAATCCTCCAGGAACTCCGCAAGCGCGGATTCCCGATAGCGAACCGAAGCTCCAATTCGAACGGCGCGCGGGCCGCGACCATCGAGCCGCCGTTCAACAGTTATTTCGAACCCGGCGCACTCACCAACTTGGGCCAAGTGGTGTTCGGACCCGATTTGAATACGGGTGGTGAAGGGGTATTTGCGTGGCGTCAAGGCCAATTAACCGCTATCGCGGAAGGCGGTCAGACGTTGCCGGACGGCGGCGTTCTAGGGTATACGTTGTCGCCCGTTTCCACAAACCTGTTCGGGGATGTGGCATTCGCCATGACCCGCAACGGAATCAACGACGTCCCATCTCCCACCGGGCTGAACGCCGGCGTATATCGTTATAATCCGCATACCGGAATCGTTCCGGTCATGGTTCCCGGGTTACAAGGCCACGGCGACGGAAATTTCTGGGGATCATCCTTCATCACCGCCATTAACAACCGGCGGGAAATGGTGTTCCCAGGAATGATCTGCACCTATGTGACGAACACCGTGCCGACGTCGGCGTGTCCGGACGGGAGTCCCAGCGTGCTGGGGTTAGGAGTTTACAAGGCAGATATCCGAGGCATCCTTTCTGCTGTCGTGAAGCCGGGCGACCCGGCCCCAGGAGGGATAAATCAAGTATTCGACCTAGCGCACGGTCCCGGACTCAACGATCTCGGCGACGTGGGCTTTGCCGGCCATGTGCTAGGCGAAGTATGCGCCAGCGCGGGCCCGTTGTCTTGCTCCGATAGTCTCTACGTGAAGAGAGCCGCCACAGGCAAAATCGAATCCATTGCCCATCATGGCGACCCGTCGCCCGTTCCCGGGAAGAACTATTCCTCGTCGTTCGGGCCGGTACTGAATCTGGTCGGCGACCTCTCGTTTACTAGCGATCTATCGGTGGCAGGCGACGGGTCGGATGTCGCGATTTTCTTGTATGCCGGGGGCCGGACCATTACCATCGCCAAGTCCGGTGATGCGATGCCGGGGGGCGGTACTCTCGCCACGGGCGGCTTCTACAATCACGATGCCTATCTCAATAACTCAGGAGATATTGCCTTCGACGGTACGCTCACCAATGGCGATAACGGAGTTTACCTTTGGCATCGCGGTACTCTCTACTTAGTCGCTAAGACCGGAACCAAGACGGGCTTCGGAACAATCTCGACGCTTGACGATTTCGGAGGAGGTGTAGCAAACACGCAACTGGCGATGAACGACGCCGGCCAGATTCTTTTCTCGGCTAAGTTCGAGGAAGGCGGCGCAGCCCTCCTGATAGCGACACCAGGAAGGTAACCGCCCAGTCAGAGCCGCCTTCGCAAGGGAGCCACTGGTACGAGTTGCGCAACGCTCGCATGCTTAGCGGGCGTTTGCGCATTCAGCCATCCCGTCCGCTATACTTCTCCGGAGTCAATGCCGGGCGAAGTTACGATTCTGCTGCGCGATTGGGAATACTCCAAGCAACCACCGGACGCGCGAATCTATGAGCTCTTATACGCAGAGCTGCGACGCATCGCGGCTTCCAAGCTGCGCGGGGAGCGCTCCAATCACACGTTGACGCCCACAGCTTTGGTCAGTGAAGCCTGGCTGCGGTTCACAAATCAGGGCGTACACTTCGAAAGCAGAAATCATTTTCTTGCTACAGTCGCGAAAGTCATGCGAAGAGTTTTGGTCGACCACGCGCGCGCTCGCGGTGCAGAATTTCGTGGCGCAGGCCGGACACCGGTTTCGGTCGAAGAGCTGCGCAACATCGGAGGACCGGTCCAAGACGGAACTATCCTGGCGTTAGAGGAAGCACTCGTCCGGCTTGAAGCATTAAGTTCGCGAGCCGTGCGAGTCGTCGAGATGCGCTTCTTTGCCGGACTGACAGAAAGCGAAGTAGCGGAGGTCCTCGGCGTGACGAGGCGAACCGTAAATCGGGATTGGGAGATGGCACGTGTCTGGCTGTACGGCGAGTTGACCCGGATTGGATAACAATCGAAGTGCGACTATTGCGTCCAAGGAAATTCTTTCAGTCGATATGAATCGCGGCTTTCATCCTTCTTCGACGTCCTTCAACACATCATCTGGTAGTGTGCCCGTCTTGAGAACAGCAACAGCCATGGCCGACCAGACCAGGCATATCATGGCCAAGAACCTGGATCCGCGTTTTCCGGTTGTGAACGCGCGCGACGAATTGGGGCAGCTCGCCGGGGTGTTCGCCGAACAATTCGGGACGGCGGAGGACCTTGCGAATGTGATTTCGCTCGATCAAACGTAACAGTTCCGTACGGGACTTTGATCATTGGCTGGAAAGTGCGGAAACATCACCGCTGGAACGCAACTCGCTGAGCACAAGTTTATGCAGCGGGAATTGGGAACAGATACACCGAGGATTTGGAGAGCGAGGAAAAGCTAGGCTTGGTCCACATTCGGGAAGTTGCAAGGGAGCGACCTGTCCTCAACTGCGACCAGTGAGCCGCCGAGAGTGGGTCTCATGACGCGCCGATTTCCGGCTCGCCCGAAGGCTCCTCTTCTGACTTAGTGAGCTCAGCTTCGATTTCTTCGATCGAGGGAAGCGTGTCCTGGGGCTGCTCCGGCAAATGTTCAATATGACGAAACTCTGAGATGCCCATCGGCGTTGATGTGCCTCGTAGAGCATATTCCGCGATGATCTGGTTTCGCGTCTTGCAGAGAATGAGCCCAATGCTCGGCTTGTCGTCGGCGTGGCGAATTAAGTACTCCACAGCAGCAAGGTAGAAGTTAATCTTCCCGGCATACTCCGGTTTGAACGGCGTCATTTTCAAGTCAATGACGACCTGTTGAACAATTGCTTCCTCATGCCAGCTCTGCGCAAAGGAGCGCATGTAGAGAAGATTCGTCCGGGAGAGCCCCCTCATATCGGGGAACTCAGCATGCAGGTCCTTTGAAAGCCGAGCTACGACATTGCTGCCCCATCCTTCAGCGTCCTGACGTTGAAGGATCTTGTTGCCGATCCGCCAATACAGCAAAACGAGCTCGCGGTTCACCGCGAGCGCTGCTCGAACCTGGGCGGTTCGAATCTGGCTCTTCAGCTGAGTCAGGAGATCCTGACAGCTTTTCGAGTTGGTGATGATGTCCGCCATCGCTTTCATCTTCGGACCAAATTGTGGGCGTTCACATAAGCCCGTCCGCTTCCGAAGGGGGATGCACAAACGGGATTTCGCGAAGCGCACGGCCACTAGGTGATTTGGCATTAGTACCGAAGCAACTTCACGGTCAGCGCCCCTTCCCCCTCGCGCGCCATAATTAGCTGATGACTTCGCAGGTCTCCGCACAGGCGCTGGGCGATCTGGGGCAGACGCGCCTCGAGTCGCTGCTGGAATCCGCTAAGCTGCTGAACTCCACGCTAAACCTCGACGATCTCCTCAAGCACCTGCTGCGAACCGTGATGGGGCGTTACCTCATCACTCGCGGGGCGGTGGCGATTGCGCGCGGAGGGTCGTTGTTCGTGCAGGTCGCACGGGGCAGCGCGGCTCTGAAAGTAGGCGATGCGTTCACGCGCGAGCGGGCGCAGGCCGCGGGGCTTTCGCTATTCTTCGAGATCGGAAGCCCCGGCGCGGAGGTAGGCGTGTTGGCGTTAGGGCGTCCAGCCGGCGCGGCGCTCGATGGAGCAGAGACCGACTTCGTACGCGCCTTGCTTGGCTTGGCTTCGAGCGTAATCGCCAACGCGCTTTCGCATGAGGAAAGCGTTTCGCTCAATCATACGCTCGATCAGAAGCTGCAAGAACTGCGTGCATTGCTTGATCTCGTGCGCGGGCTTGCGGCGACGCTCGATCCGGAAGCAGTAGCGCGTCTTCTCATGCTGACGTTCGCGGGGCGTTGGGCAGTTAGCCGGTCGGGTGTAGTCACGTGGAAAGAAAGCCAGCCCCCAGTGGTGCGGCAGCGCGGGCTGGACCTCGCCCGATTGAGCAGTCAGCACGATCGCATCGCGGAGCTTCCGGACGCGTCGGTCGTGGAGGACGGAGTTGCCACCGACACAGGCCTACCCGCAGGTTCGTTGCTGATGCCCATCCGGTCGGCGGGTACGACTTACGGCGCTGTGGTTTGCGGGCCGCGCGTGGGCGGCATCAACTATACCGAAAGCGATTTCGAGTTCGGCGCGGGCTTAGTCGCGCAGGCGGCGGTGGCGTTCGATAATGCGTGGCACTTCCGCGACACCATCGGGAAGAAGCAGATGGAGAAAGAACTGGCGCTGGCGGCAAATATCCAGCAGGAGCTTTTTCCCAAGCAACTGCCCGCATTGCCACGCACAGAGATGGCGGCGCGCAATCGGCAAGCTAAGCTCGTGGGCGGCGACTATTACGATGTGATTCCGGTGCTGGCTTCGCGGCCTCTCGAAGAACATCTGGTGTGCGTGGTCGATATATCCGGCAAAGGGATGTTCGCGTCGCTGCTGATGAGTAACATCCAGGCAACGCTGCGCGCGCTTGTCTGCAGCGAGAATGCTCTAGAAGTAGTCGCGCGCACCGCGAACGATCTGCTATATGCGACCACGCCGTCGAACCGCTACGCTACCGCGCTGCTGCTGATCTATGATGCGGAAACCGGCGCGTGCCGCTGGATCAACGGCGGTCACAACGACGGGATCGTGTTGCGCGCGAGCGGCGAGATCGAGATGCTGCGTTGCAACGGCTTCGCGTTGGGTCTGTTCCCCAATCGCGAGTACGAGCAGGAACGGTTTGATTTGCGCGATGGCGATCTGCTGGCGCTGTATTCGGATGGTTGTCCGGACGCGCAGAACGAAGCGGAGGAAGAGTTCGGAACCGACAGGTTGGTCGAGGTGCTCGAAGCGCATCGGGCGCTGCCCACGGCGGCGATCGTGGATCGCGTGTTCGAGGCGATTGACGCCTTCGCCGGGAATGCGCCGCAGTTCGACGATATTACTATGTTGGTTCTGAAGCGAGGCGTCAACTGAGTCTCAGGGGATCGATGGACGCATTAATCCCGGACGGTGCGTCGCGTCCGTCGGCGAGAGCCGCTTGGACGGCTGCGATTCTACTTTCGCCATTGGCGATGGTTTCCGGGTTTCTGCTGCTGCTGCGCACGGCTCCTACGGCGGCGGTGAATGTGACCGTTACTTCCGAGCAGGCCGTCGATCTGGCGCGCGCCTATCTGGAAAAACAAGGCCTCCAGTTAGCCGGGTGGAGCAACTCCTACGGCTTCTACGATGAGAAGCAAGCTCTCACGCAAAGCAACGAACGGGGCTCGCGCATGGGCATCTGGGCAGTAGCGCCTCCTCTTTACGGCAAGATCCGGTTTAAGGCGCCACGCGGCAAACAGGGCGCGAACGTGTCGGTATCGCTCGACGGTAAGGTGATTGGCTTCGAACTGATCGACATGCCGCGAACCGCCGCACCGCCGATGAGCCAGCCCGATGCGCTGCGCCTGGCGTCTTCGTATCTGCCATCGGGTTATAAGTTTGGTCCACCCGCAATCGAGACCGAAGGCGGCGATCGCGTGTTCAAGTTCCGCTCGAATGACATGCGGGATTTCGAGCTGAACACGGAGGTCCGGATCGCGGGATCGCGCGTGATCTCCGCGAAGCGGTCGGTGACTTTGGATACGCCAGGCAAGTGGCGAGAAGGCCACGATCTGCAGGATGTTTTCATCGTCCTTGGCGGACTGTTCGCCTGCCTGGTTTTCCTGTTCAGTATTTATCGTTACGCCAGCCGCACCATGGAGCGCGAAGTTTCGCACCGGCGAAGTTTGATCGTTGCCGTGCTCTGCGGATTATTCTTCGGGCTGATTGCGAGCAACTCGATGGTTCAGAACGGCGGGAACGGCGTGCCTCCCTTCGTTATGCTGTTGATTTTTGCCGCGCTCGGATTCATCGGCGGCGCGATCTTAGCAGTGGCGTATGGAAGCGGCGAGGGTGATGTACGCGAGGCATTCCCCGGAAAGCTCACTACGCTCGATGGCTTACTGACCGGGCATCTGTTTGCGCGCAATGTGGGAGTTTCGATTCTGTTCGGGTTGGCATTATGCGGGTGGCTGTTGCTCGGGTTCGCTTTGCTTACCGCGCCTTTCCGCTCCACTGCGCCGCAAGGCTTCGAGTCGATGCTGCGGCCTTTCACCCATTACACCTGGATGATCTCGATCATCACAGCGCCGCTCGTCGCCGTTAGTCTCGCGGCAGGCGGCCTCTTGCAGCCGGTAGCGTTTTGTCAGCGGTATTTGCGACGCAAACCGCGCTGGCACTTACCCGTTTTGGTCGTGAGCGCGGCGCTGATCGGGTTGGTTCGCTCCAACGCCTCGACAAACTGGGAGTTCTTTGCCCAGATGCTGCTGGTGATTGCGGGGCTGCTTCTTCCCTTCTTCTTGCGCGATCTGCTGGCGACCATGGTGTGCATTGCGGCGTTCTTCTTTCTCACTGCCATGGTGGTGAGCATCTGTTCGGTTCCAGGACAGCTCTTTAATCCGGTGTCGCATCTGGCGCTCGGTCTGCTCGTCGCCGGCTTCGCTTTGGCGAGCACGCTCTTCGGCAAGGACATATCTGAAGAAGAGGTGCGGCCGCTGTATGCACGGCACATCGCGCAACGAAAATCGTTGGAGGCGGAGGTGTCGGCCGCGCGCGAGGCGCAGCTGCGCCTGCTGCCACAGCGCGTTCCGGAGGTCGCAGGCTTGAACATCGCCGCTTCCTGCATTCCCGCAGAAACAGTAGGCGGCGACTTCTACGATTTCTTTTCTTTACCGGACGGGCGGCTCGGGTTATTCATCGCCGACGGCAATAATCACGGACTCGCGGCTGCATTGACCATCGCGCTGGCCAAAGGCTATCTGATGCATCGCGTGTCCAAATCGCGCGAGCCGCTGGAGATCGTGGTGCGCCTCGAAACCGCGTTGCGGTCGATGTTTGGAGGATCGGACACGCTACCGGGAACTTCTTCCGACGCGGCTGAGTTCGCGTTTGCGACGATCGATACGGAGCGCGGCGAGATTCGCTATGCGCGTACTGGCGCTTATCCGAAAGTGATTCTTACGTCGGCGCGCGAATCAACCGTCGAGCGCTTAACAAACATCGAGGGACGCGCCGAACCGATCGTGGAAGGACGTGCGGCGCTTGAACCCGGCGACTGCGTATTGTTGTTTACCGACGGCATCGGCAGGCGGTTGGGCACGCAGGCGCATAGCTCGCCGGAGAATCTTTCCAGAACACTGCGCATCGACGGCAGCGAAGATGCCGAAGAGGTGCGCAAGCGCGTGATGATCGCGTCGCGAACAGTGGGTGAGCCCGACGATCTGACCGTGGTTGTGGTTCAGGTGCTGAGCGTCGGGGCTGCAGAGTTGGAAGGGGTCGCGTGAGACGCTGGCTCGTCGCGGGAACTTTGGCGGTTGTAGGAACGGGATTCCTTGTTTGGGCATTCCCTCGGTTCCATGCGTCGGCGCGACTGGGCCTGACGTTCGACCGCGAAGGCTACCTGGCGAAAGCGCGCGCGATTGCGGCCGAGCACGGGAAAGATGTGAGCGGCTGGCGCGGCTACATCAAAGCGGAAACCAGGGGCGACAACCAGCAACTGCGTCGCCGGATGGCATCCGATCCTTTGGCCGTCACCTTTCCGCCAAGCGTGATCCGCGTGACTTTTCTGCCCCACGACTCCAGCGCGGCGGCAACGGTGAGGCTGCGCGCGGATGGCAGACCACTCAACTGGGATCTGCCCGTCGGGAAGCATGGCAAAGACGCTCCGGGTAGCGGTTCGGGCGCCGCGGATGCAGCCTTGCGCGAAATCGCGGGAGCGGATGCAGCGCGTTTCCATTCCACCACTTCGGGAACGTTAGCCCATGACGGTTTAGAGTACGCGTGGGAAGAGGTGGAAGATGCGCCGGATACGCCGCGCGTTCGGATCGACACATTCATCGTGAACGGCCACGTAGTAAAAGCGGAGACGGAGTTCACAATCCCCGAATCGCTTCAGCACCGGTGGGACAGCACTCCAGCACTTCAAATCACTACGGGAGTGCTGTGGTTCGCGTTGATGGTTGCTGCGTTCGTAGTTCCTATTCTTCGCGAAGGCGCCGCCAACGTGGCGCGCTCGATGAAAGACATGTCGGCGGTTTGGCTGGCAGTGGGTGCGGCAGTACTGCTCGCGATGGCGGGCATTTTCGGTTGGGACGACTCGATGATCGGCTTAGAGGAAGGCGGCAGTGGATTTGGCGAAGTCTTGGGCCTTTTAGCGGGGGTGATTTTCACTGGATTGCTGTTCTACGCCGTGATGGCGGGATCGTTTTTAAACGCCCGCTTACATGCTTCCAAGTTGCGAGGGTTACGCCTCCTGCCGACGACCGGCGTTTGGAGCCGTTTAGTAGGGGCGGAGGTTCTGGGCGGCTTCTTGGTTGCGCCGGCTTTGGTGGCGATACCGCTCGCGCTTAGTGCAATCCTGGGCCGCCCGCTCGCACATGGATATCTGGACGATCTTTTGTTAAGTCCATGGCGTCCGCTCGTGGCGCTTGGCAGCTTAGGCGAGCAGGAGATTCTCACCCCGCTGGTGATGCTCGGCTTATTATTTCCGCTGGCGCTGCGTGTCGCTCGCGCAATGTGGTTGCGAATTCTGGCAATCGCCTTCGTTGCCCTAGTCACGTTCGTGACGTTGCACGCCCCGTTTGGAAGACTGACCGGAACCAACTTCGTATCGGCGACTTTAAGCGCGGGCCTGCTGTTATGGGCCTATGTCCAGTTTGGCGTGCTCGGCGCCGCTATGGCGTATGAAGGACAGAAGCTGATTTCCGCGGCGGGTACGTTGCTAGTGCAGCCTGCCTCATCGATTCACACTGCGGGTTGGGGTGTTGTCGCTTTGATATGCGGCATCGGAGTTTGCGCGCTCGTTGCGGCACGGCAAGCTCCGGAGATTACTGAACAGCTTTACGGCGAAACCGGATCGCGCGTGGTGCCCCGCACCCGCCGCGAAGAGTTGCTGGCCGAATTCAACGTAGCGCGGTCCGCTCAGCGGCAAATGCTCCCCGCGAGCGCCCCACATCTGGAGGGCTATTCGATCGCGGCGAGCTGCGAACCGGCGCGCGAGGTGGGCGGCGACCTTTATGACTTTCTGACTCTCCGCGATGGGCGCGTGGGAATCGGCGTAGCGGATGTTTCGGGCAAGGGTGTGCCTGCGGCTCTATACATGACCTTGACCAAAGGCCTGCTCTGCGCGGCCTCGCAGGATTCGGATGATCCGCATGAGATTCTTACAGCGGTGAACACGCACTTGCGCGAGGCTGCGCGCAAAAAGGTATTTGTCACCATGGCATTCGGCGCGCTCGATCCCCGATCGGGAGTCATGGAGTATGTGCGGGCGGGACATAATCCGATGGTGTGGCGCAGATATGCCGCGCGCGAAACGCGATTACTCGAGGCGGGCGGAATGGGACTTGGACTATCCGGACCCGTGCTGTTTGCGAAGACCCTCGTACCCGAACGGATCTCTCTTGAGAATGGCGACGCGCTGGTTTTCTACTCCGATGGTTTGACCGAGGCGATGAACGGGTCTTTGGAACAGTTCGGCGAAGAGCGGTTAATGGCAGCGGTCGAGCAAGCCGACGGATGGGAAGCGCAGGCGACCATGGATAACATACTGAGAGAAGTAAAAACGTTCCTGAGCGGCGGACAGCCGCAGGACGATCTCACGGTTGCCGTATTGCGAGTGGGCAGTGTAAGTAATGGAGCAAGGAGCTAACACTTCGGGTGGCAACTACATTTCATCTTCAACGCACGACGGAGGGCGATATAACAGTTCTCGCTCTGGATGGGTTTCTGGACGCACATACAGCACCCGATTTCGAGAAAGGCGTGCAGGATGAAATCGACGCGGGCCACGTTCGCCTGGTGGCGGACTGCGCGAAGCTGACTTATATCTCGTCCGCTGGCTTGGGTGTGTTCATGAGCTTTATCGAGGACATTCGCGCGGCGGGCGGCGATCTGAAGATCTGTAACTTGGCTCCAAAGGTGGCGCAGGTGTTCGAGATCCTCGGTTTCGGAGCGATCTTCGAGATTGTGCCTACGGCAACGGACGCGGTCCAGAGCTTTGCCAATCCGGTGCGGGAAGCGTGACTATGGCAGCGATCGAGCGCACCTTTTCCTTGAGCGTGCCGTCGAGCACGGAAAATCTTGCTATGATCCGCGACTTCGTCAATGGGATCGCCACACGAGCGGGCATGGACACGTCCGATCGAGGCAAGCTGGAACTCGCTGTGGACGAAGCTTGCGCAAACGTAATCGAGCACGCCTATGGACCGGAGGTTACGAAGGAAGTCTCGGTGCGCGCAACGGTGGATGATTCGACGGTAGTTATTGAGGTCGTCGATACCGGCAAGGGATTCGACCCCGGCGCGATTTCTCCGCAAAGCGTCGGCGAGTTAGTGGAGCAGCGTAAGTCGGGCGGCCTCGGAATGCGGCTCATGAAGACGTTGATGGACGAAGTGCATTACGAGATTGTTCCGGGCGTGAAGAATGAGTTGCGGATGGTGAAGCGGCTGAAGAAGTAGTTGTTCCCGCGGATCGAGAATCATGTTTCGCTGAGTAGCAGTTGGTTTTATACGCAACGGAACTCTCGATCTGGCTGCGTGATACCTGACTGGCTCCTTTAAAGGCCTGTAGCGAGTCTGGTAAGGTAAACCGCAGATGCCGCTCGCGGCCGGGACGAAGCTCGAAAGCTACGAGATTCTGGAGTTACTGGGCGCCGGCGGCATGGGCCAGGTCTATCGCGCCCTCGATCCCGCGTTGAGACGCGAGGTTGCCATCAAAGTTTTGCCCGCATCCGTTTCCCGCGATCCCGAACGGCTGAGGCGATTCGAGCAGGAAGCCCAAGCCGCGGCACGCCTGAACCATCCGAATATTCTCGCGGTTCATCACTTCGGCGTTTTCGGAGACGCGCCTTACCTGGTGTCCGAACTGCTGGCCGGTGAATCGCTTGGGCAAGTGTTGCAGCGCGGTCCGCTGCCGATGCGCAAGGTGGTCGACTACGCGGTCCAAATCACGCATGGGTTAACGGCGGCGCACACTCACGGTATCGTGCATCGTGATCTCAAACCCGATAATCTGTTCGTCTCCAGAGACGGGCGCGTCAAGATTCTCGACTTCGGTCTGGCGAAGCTGAAAGCGGAACCGGTCGAGGCGGAGACGGTAGCGAGTCCCGCGACGCGGACAATCCAAACTAATCCGGGAGTGGTGATGGGGACGGCGGCGTATATGTCGCCGGAGCAGGTGCGGGGTCAGGCCGTAGATCATCATGCGGACATCTTCGCGCTCGGTTGCATTCTCTACGAGATGGTGACGGGCAAGCGCGCCTTTCAGCGGCCCACGTCCGTCGAGACGATGAGCGCGATTCTGAATGAGGATGCTCCCGCGCTGACACAGGCGAGCGCGGGTGCGCCTGCCGCGCCACCCGCGCTGCAACGGGTGATCAACCGGTGTTTGGAGAAGAACCCGGAGCAGCGGTTCCATTCGGCATCGGACTTGGCGTTCTCACTCGAAGCGCTGTCGGATTCGGACTCTATGTCTG
>JAVHMZ010053998.1:0-11773 GCA_034782995.1 Amazona versicolor | reverse complement strand
GAAAATGGGGCGCTTCCCAGCACGGTCAACGCCGACCTCCCGCAGAAGATCGGTTTACAGAATCTTCCAGGCACCATGTTTCCCGAGATAAATTTTAATGGGCCCGGGTCAGCGCTTCAGGGCAGCACGATTGCGCGGTTGGGTGTGGGCTTTGTGGATTCAAGTCCAAACGGAAGTTACGTCTTTCAAGACAACCTGAGTTACATCAGCGGTCCGCACACTTTTCGCTTCGGATACGAATACAAAAGATATTTCTATAACGACCGCGCGTTGTCCGACGCTGGTAATTTTACATTTAGTGCCAGGCAAACGGATTTCCCAGGACAACTTAGCAGCACAGGGGATTCCTTCGCGAGCTTCCTGCTCGGCGCGGTTTACAAGTCGAATCACAATATACAGGGCTATTCGCAAGGCTTCCGGCAACCCCAGCACAGTATGTACGTCTCAGACGACTGGAAGATTACACCCCGTCTAACGGCAAACATTGGTTTCCGGTGGGAGGTAATCCCTCCGTTCTACGAAGTGACGAATCGGATGTCAGAAGTGAGCTTGTCAGCGATCAATCCGGATCTGAATCGTCCGGGATCCTTGATTTTCCCGAATCGCGTTAACGATACTTACTTCCGCCAGCTCCTCCCGCGTCTCGGCTTTGCATGGCGCGCTACGGACAAGATTGTAGTCCGAGGCGGCTATGCCATGACCAGTACGCCTCCGATCGCAAACAACTGGGGGTACGGTGGCTTTACATTCGGATTTAACTCCAGCGTGCCGACCATCGCGGGCACGAGCTCGACCGGGTTTGCCGATGATCCAACTCTCTATTTGAGCAATCCTTATCCAAATCTGTCCGGAAGCTTACCGGATAAAGACCCGAGCTCGGCGAACTATCAGGATGTCGCCACGACGGCAAGGGATGCGAACCGTCCGGGTTATACCCAGAACTATAACTTCACGATTCAGTATCAGCTTCCCGCTGACACCGTCGTGGAAGTGGCTTACGTGGGCAACAAGGGAACGCGATTATGGGGCGGCACACCGGGTAGCGGTTATACGGATTACAACGGCTTGCCTTCCACTCTACTGGCGAAAGGCGACATTTTGAATGACCCGGTCTCGGATCATCCGGAGTACACGCCGTTTCCGGGTTTTGACACCAGTCAGTCGGTTGCGCAGGCTCTGCGGCCGTATCCGCAATACGGTCAGGTCAACGAGCAATTCCCGTACAACACAAGTGCCAATTACAACTCGCTGCAGGTGACCGTAACCCGGCACTTGACATCAAACCTCGGTTTTTTGGCTGCTTACACGTTTTCGAAAGCAATTAGCAACATTGACGCGAACGGCCCGGGCGCTTACTACACCTCGGTGCAAGACTACTACAATCGCAAGCTGGACCGCTCAATTACTGAGTTCAGCACGCCGCATCAATTCAAACTCACGTGGGTGTATGAGACGCCTTTCGGCAAAGGACGTCGGTTCGACCTTCATTGGGCGAATTCAGTTCTGGGTGGCTGGCAACTCGCCGGGATACACAACTACAGTTCGGGCCTGCCGATTCAAGTCGGTTACTCGGGATTCAGTGTACCGGCCGGGTTTGCTCCGAGTATCCGTCCCGATGTTGTTGGGGGCGTGAGCGAAACGTTGGGAGGCGCGCCATCGAAAGTGGATTACTCCGTTGGGGTTCCATATCTCAATCCGGATGCGTTCGCAATTCCACCGACTACCCCGAACGGCATTCCGCTTCGAGTGGGGACCGCACCACGTTTTCTTCCTAATGTGCGGGGCCCGCATCAGATGCGGGAGGTCTTCCGAATGAGCAAGCGATTCTATATTCGCGAAAAGACATTTGTCTCGGTCGGGGCCACGGCCGATAATCCGTTTAAACGATCTTATCGGCAGTTTTTGGGTCTCGATCTTGCGGATCCGAGTTCCTTTGGCAAACTCGTTCAGCGCAGCAATGGGCGTACTATTCAGCTTGAAGGGCGGTTCGAGTTTTGACATCTTAAACCGAGCCGTGGGGCCGGAGCTTGTGCGCTACGTTGGGTAGGATGCGCTCCGGCCTTGCCCCGTTCTTGTTGTCCGCTTGCTTGATGATTGCAGCATGCGGGCCGACGACTAACAAAACTGCCAGCGATCGAGATCAGAAATCCAGCTTTCGTAAGTTGAATGTTGTTGTTGTGACGATCGACACGCTTCGTCCAGATCACGTTCACGCATACGGATACTCAAAGATCGAAACTCCAGCGCTTGATGCTCTCGCGAGGCGCGGCGTACTTTTCGAAAACGCTGTCGCGCAAACTCCTTTGACGCCGCCCTCCCACGCGAGCATCTTTACCGGGCAGAACCCGAATGTTCACAAGGTTCGGAACACGGGCGGCTTCGTTTTACAATCCACATCGCATCCCTTGGCGCGTATTCTTCACGAACACGGCTGGCAAACGGCCGCTTTCGTAGGCTCAGTCGTCTTTAAAAAACGGTTTGGATTCAATCTCGGCTTTGACACTTATGACGATGAAATGCCGCGTCCTTTAAGCCGGAGTGAAGCGCGAGAGGATCCGGAACGGAAAGCCGCTGTTGTTGTCGATCACGCAATAAATTGGCTAAACACAGCGTCGTCCGACAAGCCGTTCTTTATGTGGGTGCATCTTTACGATCCGCACCTGCCTTACGACCCGCCGCCGGAATTTGCCCGTAGATACAAGGGACGTCTTTATGACGGTGAGATAGCTTATGCGGATCAGCAACTCGGTAGGCTTGTTGCAGCGGTGGATGCTAAGTCGCGAGGGAACACGATTGTTGCTGTTCTTTCCGATCACGGCGAGAGCCTGGGTGAACATGGCGAGCAAACACACGGTGTTTTTCTTTACGATGCTACTTTGCGAATCGCGTTCGAGATGGCCGGACCCGGTATCCCATCTGAAAAGCGCGTCACTCAGCAAGTTCGAAGTATTGACTTCCTTCCTACGTTGCTCGACCTGCTGGGTGGGAAGACGCCAAGCGAGGTCCAAGGATCCAGCTTGGTTGGCGCGTTCTCCCAGAATTCCGTTCCAACCGAAATTAGTTTTGCCGAAACGCTTTACCCGAAGATGAACATGAACTGGTGTGAACTGCGGGGAGTTCGCACCAGTCGCTGGAAGTATATTCGTGCACCGCGTCCTGAGCTTTACGACTTAGTCGCTGATCCACACGAGACAGCAAATATCATCGGGGAACACCCAGCCGAGGTATCCAAATTCGAGGCGCACCTGAAAACTGCGCTAGCTGCCGGTGGAGGCTCACACGAGAAAGTGGAAACGGCCGTAATGGATGAGACCGTTACGACGAAGCTGCGTTCTCTCGGCTATCTCGCCGGAAGTGGCGCGCGCTCTTATGACTTGACGGGCGAAGGAAGTGATCCCAAAGACAAGATCGAAGTCCTGCAACTCTCGGACAAGGCCGAAAGCAGCGCGCAAGGCCTAAGTGAATCGCACCGAATCGAGTTACTCCGTCAGGCGCTCGCACGTGATCCGCAGAATCCCTCCCTTTATGACCTGCTCGGTGGGCGTCTCGAGAAGGCGGGCCGTCAGGATGAAGCGATGTCCCTTTACCGAACAGCGCTGTCCAGGGGGCTCGAGAACGCGCGCCTACATTCCCGTATTGCTGACTTACTCGTGCGCCACGGTGACAAAGATGCAGCGATTACGGAGTACGAGAAAGCTGCCCAGATTAATCCGGCGGATTTGGACAGCGCGAGTAATCTCGCAACGGTGTATCTCGAGAAGGGCCAGCTAGCTGATGCCGAGCGAGTTTTTCAACTGATCCTCACGACCGATTCCAATTACGCTTCGGCCCAGAACGGAATGGGATTGGTTGCAATCCAAAAGAAAGATCCCGCGGCTGCAAAGACTTACTTCGAACGTGCTGTGCAGCTAGATGGTGACTTCGCCGAGGCTCATATGAATCTCGGGCTCATTTACGAAATGGAGGGCGACCGCGCCCGAGCGCGAGCGAGTTTCGAGACTTTCCTTGCCAAGGCATCCCCTGCGCAATACGGAAACGTTATTCCGAGAGTGCGGAAGGAACTTGCGACGCTTCAATGATTCATCTTCGGTTGCTAGGCAACCGGAACGCGATTAGTGCGTCAGCTGGTTTGCTCCCAAAGAAGCCTCCCCCGCCCGCCGCGACGACGACATATTGCTTTCGATCTTGTCCCATGTAAGTGATGGGAGTGGCGTGAGCGCTTCCGTCAAGCACGGTTGACCAGAGCTCCTGACCCGTGCGGGAATCAAACGCACGAAACTTGCTGTCACTAGTGGCACCGATGAAAACTAATCCGCTCGCGGTGGCAATGGACCCACCAATATTCAAGGCGCCCGTTTTGGGCAGGCCGCGCGCTTCGAGTTCTTCATGATTACCCAGTGGGACACGCCAAGCGATTTCGCCCGAGTTCACATTCACTGCTGTTAGAAGCCCCCACGGCGGTTTCTGGCAGGGCAGTAACTGCGGATCCCAAAACCGGGCGTATTCTCCCGATGAACTCCATCGTTTCCAAGCGGGAGTTACACCTTGGGATTGTTGAACCATCTGACCGATCGCGCCAACTTCGTTCGTGTTTACAAAGACAAAGGCGAAGTTTGGATCATATGAGACACCGGACCAAGTGGCGCCTCCCAAGGTACCCGGGAAAACGAGCGTGGGATGAAGGCCGTAGGGCGTGTATCGGCCTCTGTTTGAAAGCTTGGAAAACAAATCAGCACAGAAGCTACGAGATTCGGGAGTCACATCGGTCAAGTCTTTGACGCTCATGGAAGTGCGGGTAAGCGCGGGAGGTTTGGTTGGAATGGGCTGAGTAGGGGAAGTAGCTTCGCCCGGAACTTCGCTCGGCGGAAACGGTTGCTCGCGAACGGGAAACAGAGGCGTGCCAGTTACCCTGTTGAGAACGAACACAAGTCCCATCTTAGTCACTTCCACGAGAGCTGGAATGTCATGGCTTTTCTGCTTGACGGTAACCAACGCGGGTGGCGCAGGTGGATCATAGTCCCAGATATCGTGGCGAACGAACTGATAAAACCATAGGCGGGCGCCCGTGCTGGCATTCAAGGCGACAACCGAGTTTCCGAATAAGTTAAAACCCTTTCGGTCTGCACCGTAGAAATCGTACGCGGGAGAGCCGATCGCGAGATAGACAAAGCCGCGCTCGACGTCAATCGTAAAACCGGTCCATACATTGACACCGGTTCGATCCTTCCAACTATCTGCCTCCCATGTAACATTGCCGGTTTCGCCGGGTCGAGGCACGGTATGAAACGTCCAAACCAGTTTGCCTGACCGGATATCCCATGCACGGACATCGCCCGAAGGACCGACGCCGGGGCTTTCCGGAACCTCAGAGCCCGTGATGATGAGATCTCGATAGATAGCTGGAGGAGACGTAACTCCGTAAGCGAGGGAGGGAAACCTGTCAGCCACACCGCGGCGCAAGTCGACGTCACCTTCGTTCCCAAACCCCGGGACGCGTTCACCAGTATTCGCACTCAATGCGACCAGCTTGCCATCCATCGTTCCAAAGTAGATACGAGCCGGCGTGTTTTTGTCGCCGGGCCAGTAAGCTACGCCGCGATGAGGATGATACTGTCTCTCTCCAGTCCTATTGCTCTGCGAATCGAATTTCCATAACTCGTGGCCTGACTGAGCGTCTAAAGCAATGATCCGGTTCGATGGAGTGCTGAAATACATCGTTCCATCGATGACCAGCGGGGTTGTCTCGAACGCGACGTGTCTTTGGGAGCGAACACCGGAAGAAGCGCCAAACTCACCGGTGTGATAAGTCCAGGCGCGCTCCAGAGAACGCACGTTTTTCGGAGTAATCTGCTGCAACGGAGAAAAGCGTGTTCCGCCCGGATCATAGCCGTAAATTGGCCAATCAGATTGCGCGGTCGCGCCGCAAGCGCAAAGCACAAACACAAGCAATCTTCTACTGCACATCAGCGTCTCTGCGATGAACGACACTGATGGCGGCTAACACTACCGAGTTTGGTGCCAAAACGGGACCATAGTGGTTCGAATAGTCTGGATCGGCGCTTTGAAAACCTCGGGTCGCTTTCAGGCGCAGTTCACGAATCACCTTACCCAGTCTTGGATTTGTCCATTCAAAGGCAAATAATGTTCCGCCTTCAACTTTCACGGGATCAGCTCCGTAACAATACTGCCGTGAAATCTCCTCCGTACCCCAATTCCACTCAGCGATATTGACTCCATAGCGGATCGGAATCGTTTCGACATATTCATCCTCATACACGATCTCGTACCAGCCCAAGAGATCTGCCGAGTCGACTACATCCCAAAGAAGACGATCCGGTTCCCGGTTTGAGGCGGGATTTGCAGAGCAATGTAGAAAAATCAGACTGGTCGCGTCACGACCGACCTTGATTCCGTCGACAACTTCAGCGGTAGGTCCGCTCGAGGAAACAACAACAGCGTGCTTCCCGTCGCGCTCTGCGAGCTGAAACGGCACGTTAACTGATTGGAGCTTTCGCGTTCCGATGCCACTAAGACTGACTGGCGCGTTTGCGTTTACCGAGTCGCTGTTGAACCATGGCGAGATCGGCAGGGTCGAAATCATACTTTCTGTACGGCTGGGCGGGAGCATCCCCCGGAAGCGTGCGCGAATGTCAGGCATTTGCGCCTGAGTTTTGGTGATCAAGTCAGCAGCGGACATAGTTTTGCCGCTCCACAGAATATTCGCGCAGCCCAAGAAGCTCGCAACGACATTCTTACCGAAGTTAAACTCGTTCGTTGCAAACCACGCAGATGGAGCTGCGCCCAGCAGGCTATTACGATCCTTTCGTGTTTCGTAGTTCTCGATCTCTGGCCCAAAGTTTCCGAAGATCTGCTGGAAACCCATCCGGTCCAGTATGGCTTCGTTGTCCTCAGCCTGTTTCTCGGACCACAGATTCTCTTCCTTGTGCCAAAACCAGTTAAAGATGAGAATGTCCTTCGGGATCAACCGGCTTACTTGATCGGGAGCCATCCCGCCTGCGGCTTTATAGGCCCATCCATCCGGCGCACGTTTATTCTGAAGACCACGTCCGCGCACGGTCTCCAAGAGCATGTCGCCCCACATTGCCATTCGTACGCCCTTAGCTTGCAGATGCTGGTGAACACGGGCAACATCCCCGCCATAGAGTTCTCCGATGTTTGCATCCTTGCATCGGGGACAAACTCCGATTGGAGCAAACAACTCGTCGTGACCAACGTGAAGCAATTTTGGTTTCAGCAGTTCGAGATACTCGTCGTAAACCTCAAATAAGAGTTCATAGGTTTTTGGATTAGATGGACAGTAAGTGTCAGGCCATTTATCTCCCGCTATGTCAGAGAGATCTTTGTGGCGAGTCAGCAGATAGTAACTGTGCGTATAGGATGGAAGCTCAGGAACCAACTCAATGCCGTGGCGGCGAACCCAGTCTGCCAGCTCTAGGACTTCTTCTTTCTCGATGAAACCGCCGTCAGCAGTATCCTGATGGCAAGAGTTTTGCTCGCGGCCGTGGAATGAGCCGGGAGGATAGTTAAGGCGGCTGTAGTTCGTGTCCGTGACCATCTCACGCCACCCGGCGTTCAGCTCAGGATGTCCGTCGAGACGCATACCGGCATTCATTTCCATCACCAGGGTGTTGTACTTGTTTGCGACCAGAAAGTCGCGAACGAAACGCTTGAAGAATGGGATATTGGCGCGGCCGGGAAGATACAGTTTGATGCCTCGTAGAGGCTTGCTGGGTTGGTCCTGAATATCAGCGGCGGGAAAAGTGAGGTGGTTTTGGCCGCTCACCAGTAATTGTCTTAAGGAGTGCCACCCGTAGAGCGCTCCCCGGAAGTCTGCTCCAGCGATCACTGCCTGGCGCGGACGCACGTGAAGTTCATAGCTTTCGGGGACACTCGTTGCAGGAGCGAGAACACCGACTGCTTTCAGGCAATCCTGCATCAGAGCCGTGCCGCTTCTTCCGACGGCGATATAGGTGCTGTCCTTTGCAGGCTCGTCGGCTTGCACAATCGGGAGCACCAGTCCGTGCCAATCGGCCAGTTCGTCCCTTACACATCGAGCTAAAAAGAGATCGGCTGGCGTTGCCGCGCGCGGCGCTAAGATTACGACGTCTGGCGAAAGTAGAAACGAGCCTTGTCCAAACGATATGTTCGCCGGGATAGGCAGAACGCTCGCTCGCGAAGCTTTTTGTTCCGGCACGGGAGCCTGTGGGCGCATCGGTGTCGCGCTTAGCGCGCTGGCTGAAGCGAGCAGGAAGTGTCTTCTGTTCATTATTCGTCTCCTAAACCGCTCCCTTGCAGTCGCGGCTCATCCTAGGTCCTTCGCCATTCTGCTGATACTATTTGTTTCTCGGATCCATATAACGTATCTCAGAATTCTCAGGAGGTTGGCTTCGTTTTGCACTTTTCCGCCCTGGACTGGCTCATTCTCGCGATCTATCTCATTCTGTCGATGGGCGCGGGTCTCTACGGACGAAGGTGGGTGTCCGGTGTTTCTGACTTCCTGGTCGCCGGGCGTGGCTTGGGCCCTTACATCGGGATCGCCACCCTTGCCGCGACGGAGATCGGCACAATCACGTTCATGTACTACGCCGAGCTCGGATATAAGACGGGCTTTTCGTCGTTCATGATCGGTTTGATCTCCGGTGGCGTCATGATCTTTGTTGGTCTGTCAGGGTTTGTTGTCAAAAAGCTGCGCGAGCTACAGCTCATGACGGTGCCCGAGTTCTTTCAGGTCCGCTACAGCCGCAATCTGCGAGTCTTTGTGGGTGTTCTGGTAGCGCTTGGCGGCATCCTCAACATGGGTGTTTTCCTGAAAATTGAAGGTACCTTCCTGTCGATTATTGCAGGCATTCCGCTCGATTACCTGCGGTTGGTGATGACGGGAGTGTTGCTTCTGGAACTCGCTTACACGGTACTTGGTGGAATGGTGTCGGTTGTTATTACAGACTTCATTCAATTCGGTGCTTTGAGCATTGCGACCGTTCTGATCACTATCTTTTCCGTTCACACCGCGGGATGGCAGCACATGCGCGATGCTGTTGCCCAGAACATTGGGATCGCGGGTTTTAGTCCGATTCAGAATGCACAGTACGGATGGTCTTACATCACCTTCCAAATCGTGTTCTGGCTTGCGATTAATACATGTTGGCAAACAACGGCCATGCGCGCTTTCTCTACGTTCAATTCCAAGACAACGAAGCAGGTCTACACGTGGACCGGTCTGATCTTTGTGGGCCGCGGCATGATGCCGATGATCTGGGGCATCGCTGCGCTAGCTGTGCTGGGTCCCAATCAGGATTCGCTGCAAGCGATGCCGGCATTGCTCTCCCACATTCTCCCAATCGGTGTGCGCGGCTTAGTTGCGGCGGGCATGTTAGCAGCTACAATGTCCGTGAATAGCTCTTACTTATTAGGTTGGAGCGCCATCATTGCGCAGGACATCATCGTGCCCGCTCAGAGAAAGCCTCTGGGTGCGAAGGCGCAGGTGACACTGAATCGAGTCTGTAACGTGTTCGTTAGTTTATTTATTTTGTTTTGGGGTCTTTGGTATACGCTTCCCGGGCCAGCTTATTTTTATCTAAATATGACCGGGACCATCTCACTCGCGGGCGTATTCACAGCGGTTGTAGGTGGCCTGTACTGGCGACGCGCGAATACGATAGGCGGCTATTGCGCGTTGCTGGGTGGCTTAAGTGGATCAGTCGGTTATTTTCTTTTTCACTTACCAACGAACTATGCGGGTTTTCTGGCATTTGCGCTGGCAGGTCTAGGAATGTTAGTCGGATCGCTTGCGGGAAGCGCGCGACGGGTGGAAGCGTTTCGATGACCGTTGCCGCGCAAACACCACACTCAATCGCGAGCAGGCTACTCGCTCCGCTTCGCGATGATCTTCTGCGGCTGTTGCAGGAACTGATTCGCACCGATTCAGTTGCTCGCCCGCCGCATGGAAACGAAACACCCGCGCAATCCGTGCTGCGGGACTTTCTAGCGGCGCATCACGTGAGTGCCGAACTTTATTCCACCGCGTTCATCAAAGACTCCGCGCATCCAATGGTTCGCAAGGATCGGCATTACGCGGACCGTGAGAACCTGATTGCGCGTCTAACCGGATCAGGCAAAGGAAAGAGTCTGTTGCTCAACGGACATATGGACACAGTGCCGCCC
Organism: Amazona versicolor; assembly: GCA_034782995.1. NCBI lineage: Eukaryota > Metazoa > Chordata > Aves > Psittaciformes > Psittacidae > Amazona > Amazona versicolor. The sequence continues at coordinate 1,591 of JAVHMZ010053998.1, read as the reverse complement.
GCCGCCGGAAAGTGGCGCTACTCACCGTGGTCCGGCGCGTTCGAAGATGGCCGCGTATATGGATTGGGCGGCTTTGATATGAAAGGTGGTCTGGTGGCCGAGGCCGCCGTGCTGTGCGCACTGCAAGCTGGAGATGTCCGCCTGGGTGGTGATCTTCTATTTGAATCCGTGATCGATGAAGAGTGGGGCGGCTGCGGAGGAAGTCTGGCCGCTCGGCTGCGGAGAGATACGGCTGACGCGTGCGTCGTTGCGGAAGGAACGCAGCTTCAAGTTTGCCGGGCCACGCGGGGTGGCGCTGTTATTGATCTGACGATAGAAGCCGGCGATTCTGCCCATTACTTCTCGGGTGCCGAGGTCGTCAGCCCCGCTACACATATTGGGCGGCTTCTTTTATGGCTGGAAACGTGGCGTCAGCGCCGAGCGGACAATGCCGCGGACGGCGCTTATGCGAACTTTCCCGATCCAACGCCACTCCAGATCCTCGCCGTGGAAGCCAATCGCATCGGCATGGATGTGCCGCTGAGCGTGCCGATGATTGCCACGATTCGTTTCTATCTTCAGTTTTTGCCAAGCGAAGATGTCGCGAGTGTTCTCGAGGAGATCGAACAATCGCTGCGGGAATGGGAAAAGCGTGACCCGTTTTTCGCTCATCATCCAGCGCAATGGAAGCCGCTTTATGATCCACCTCTTCTAGGGCATGAGTTAGCGGAAGAACATCCCTGGACGCAGTGTTTATTGCATAGCGCTCGAGCTGTAATTAGCCCTTCGCCGGCGCTTACAGCAGCGCCCTATCCTTGTGATGCATTTCTTCTCGATCGTGACTTCGGGATTCCGACATTACTTTTCGGACCTAGTGGCGAGGGAGCTCACAACGCAGACGAAAACGTCGAGTTCGCGTCAGTAATCCAGACCGCGGAGACGCTTCTCGTGGCTGCTCTGGAGTGGTGCAATGCCTGAGAGTATCGATGCATGGTGGATCTTTTGGACGCTTTGTTTCGGCGTTGCGGGCCTCTGTTTCTCACTGATCGCCATAGTTGTGCTTTTTCGCGGTGTTGGTGATCTTCGAACGATGATTCGCTTTCTCACGTCCAAACATAACGCCGAGTGAGTTCGAATGACGAGGCGCGATGTTCTTCATGCGCTCGGATCCGCGGCTGCGGCGCAGGTGTTTTCCCGCGGCAGAGCCAATGCGCAGTTGGTGAATTATCGCGACTACTCTCAATGTCTTCCGAACTTTCTGTCCGATCTGGCGGCGCAAGCGTATGCGCGCCGGAATGCGGCCCTTCAGGATATGACGGATTCGGCAGCAATCGAGGCTCGGCAGAAATGGGTGTGTACGACTTTTTGGAAACTGGTCGGCGGAGTTCCCGATCGTACGCCTTTGAACGAAAGAACGACACGCACTCTACGGCGGAATGGTTACCGGCTCGAGAAGCTGGTTTATGAGAGCCGTCCAGCAAGTTGGGTCTCCGCGAATCTCTATATTCCGGAACACGGAACACCACCGTATCCGGGAGTGCTGTTCCAGATGGGCCACAGCCTGAACGGGAAGGCAGCGGACAGTTATCAGCGGTGTTGCCAAGGATTGGTG
>JAVHMZ010053891.1:0-11778 GCA_034782995.1 Amazona versicolor | reverse complement strand
GCTGATCGCAACCGTGTCTTTCCCCGCGCCGTGCGTGCGCCGGTAAAGCTGCAGGTAGATCAAGAAGGCCGCCGGAGATCGGCTGTGGGCCACCAGTTCGCGCATCAACGCATCGATGAGGTACGGATCCACTCGCATGAACGAACGCTTCTGCTATGGTAATGCCCGCTATAGCCGCGGCTACCGCGATTTTGATCTCGCGTTATTGATTTAGCGGCGCTCGATTGGCATAGTGGGCTGCATGATTAAGCGCATCAAATTTCTTGGCATCCCGGTCCGCGATCAGGATCGCGCACTCCGCTTCTACACGGAGAAACTCGGCTTCCTGGTGGCAACGGATCAGCCGTTTTCCGATAAACAGCGTTGGATCGAACTCAGCCTTCCGGGAGCGCAGACCGGGATCGTGCTCTTCACTCCCGAAGGGCACGAGGACCGGATCGGAACCTTTGTGAACACGTCGTGGGAGGTGGACGATCTGGATAAGACCTATGCGGAACTCGGAAGCCGCGGGGTCGAATTCCAAGGGCCGCCACAAAAACAACCGTGGGGTTCGTTCGTGATGATGAAAGACCCGGACGGCAATCAGATCGTGCTTTCGTCGCGCTGAATCAGGCGGGCGCGTTGCCAAGTCTCTCAGCGATAATGTGCGGATGAGATTCGGATTGGGGCTGGTTGGTTTAGCCGCTATCGCCGCCGCCGTTTTGATCGCGCAGGACGCCACGTTCGAAGGCGTCCCGGCGATCGCGATGAGCAATGACCGGCTGCAGTTGACGATTCTGCCGCAAGGTTCGAGCGTCGCCAGCGTGGTTCTGAGCAACGATTCCGGTAAGGTGAATCCGCTGTGGAATCCCATGCGCATGGCGCGCGAGGCCGGCGAGAAGCGCGATTTCGATTCCGGAACGGGCAGCTTCCTGTGTCTCGATGGGTTTGGGCCGGTGTCGGCGGAAGAGCGCACGGCAGGGCTGCCGATGCACGGAGAAGCGCATTACGCGCAGTGGGAAACGCGCTATAGCGGCAAGCAGGGGAGCACGACCGCGCTGACCCTCGCGGCCACGCTGCCCATCCTTCAGGAGAATGTGGAGCGCACGTTTCGCATGGTGGATGGCGAGCCGGTGGTTTACGTGGAAACGCAAGTGGAAAGCTTGTTGGGCTTCGATCGTCCGATGATCTGGGCGGAACATGCGACCGTGGGATCGCCTTTCCTGGAGCCGGGCGTAACACTGATCGAGATGTCGGCAACGCAGTCACGGACGCGCTCGTACGGCGCGAGGAAAGGCGGTGGATTGCCGAATCGTTTCGCCACGGGGAAGGACTTCACGTGGCCGTGGGCGCCCGGCAAAGATGGGAAGCGGGTGGATATGCGGACCACGCCGGCGAACCCGAATTCCAGCGGTCACACGACTAGCTTGATGGACCGCAATCGCAAGCTGGCGTTCATCACCATGTTCAATCCAAAGATGGGGTTGCTGCTGGGATATGTGTTCCGGCCCGAGCAATTTCCTTGGGTGCAGAGTTGGGAGGACTATCCGCCAAACAAGAAGCTGGCGCGCGGACTCGAATTTTCAACGCAGCCATTCGACGTGCCCCGGCGCGAAGCGATCCAGATGAACTCGTTATTCGGCACGCCGACTTATCGCTGGCTGCCGGCGAAGGGCAAGGTGAGCAGCCGGTTTTTGATGTTCTATACGAAGGCGCCCGCGGCATTCAAGAAAGTGGACGATGTGCGCGTCGAGGGCGCGTCCATCGTCGTTGAGGATCGCGGGTCGAAGCAGAAGATTACGCTGCCTGCAAGTTTGCCGCTGTAGCTCGGCTTCGCAAGCGGACGATCACCAGACCCGCGATGATCAGCGAAGTGACGATAAACAGAACCTGCCCGATCCGGTTTTCGAGCGGCGTTTCAAAGCGCATCTGGATGTGATGCGCGCCGGGCGGGAGGTCGAGCAACATAAAGCTCATGACGGGATCGACGCGGACCGCAAGCGGCTTTCCGTTCTCGTACGCGTGCCAGGCGGGGTCATAAGTTTCCTGAAAGAGCACGGATTGGCCGGAGTTGGTTTGGGCATGAAGGTCGACTTCATCGAAGCCGCGCCAGGTCACCTCCGTGATTGGCTGGGCGGGATTCTCGATGATGGAGACGTATTTAGTGAGGTTTTGAATGTCCCCTCGAACCACGGGCCCAACGGACCCGATTGCCTGCGTATCGACAATTCGGCCAAGACTCGGGTGAACGCGCGGAATCTGGTAAATGACAGTGCCTTGGTGATCGTCAAAGAGAACGGGCGCGAGACCGGCGAACTTTTGCGGGAAATGGTAATCGTGATAGGGTTCGTGCGAAGAGCTGTCCGGAACAGTAACAGCCGAGGTGCCCAGCGCCTGCATCCAGAGTATGGATACATCGGCTTGCTCGCTTACAGCAATTTGGAATAAGCCGGTAGGAATCGTCTGATTGAGCAGGCCTTGATCGGAACCGCCACTGGTTTGCGCGTTATCTTCCCAGACATCGCCCCAAAATCGCAAGGTCCCGGTTTCAAATATACGCTGTCCGGCGAGATGATCATGAATCCACCGGTTCACCTGATATTCGTAGACGGAATCGAGCGGGGCGGACTTCGGGAAGGGCGACCACGCATGAGGAACATAATGACGCGCCGGAAGAAACGCAGCAACAGCGAGTAAGGCCGCAACGATGCGGATACCTTTATACTTCCAACTTATTCGCAGGAATTCGACAAAAGCCAGAATCAAAACGAGGTCAAGTTCGGGGATCAGGCGTTGTGGTTCTCCCGTAACTCGAAATCCCAAGTAATGCCAGCCAAGGACATCGAGTGCCATCAAAGCACTAACACCGATGACAAACAGACTCCAGTCGTTACTTTGTCGCCTGTTGCCCGCCCGCAGGCTGAAAATACAAAAGGCGATGATGACCGCCAGAAGAGTAATTTGCGACCAGGTATTGCCCGGTTGCGAAACATACTTCAGGTTGATCACTGTGATTCTGAGATACGAGGGCGTTAACCAGAACGCGGAAAGTCCATAAGCGATCAAGACGATTCCTGAAGCGCGGGCCCAAACACGCCAGTCCCGCAGCGAAGCCCATACAGAAAAGACTAAGACCGGAAAGAAGATCGCTAAGGCGGTGGCTCCATAGAAATTATTGGCCACAACCAAGGCACAGAAGATTCCGGCCGCGCTCATCGCGATCCAATTGGACCGGCGAAGCGCAATCAAGCTCGCGGCGGCGGCGGCGGGCAAGATACAAAGAGAAGATATATGCGGTCCTTCGCCGTAAGCTGTGAGTGTATTCAACCGGTGCGGCAGCCAGTATGGCGTAGCATGTCTCCAGACTTCGAAAAACAGGAACGATGGGGAGAGCAGCGCGGTAGCCACTGATGCGAGTAGCGCCGAACTTCGGGACCGGCATCCTACCCAAACTAACCAGTAGACACTGACTATGCCGAACACATAGAGGATCGCGGTATAGACATGATAGGCATGAGCGGTCGATGTCTTTCCCCACTTAGCGATGAGCGCCGTTCCGTAGCGAAGCGCGGGCGGATAAATATAGTCGAATCGCGTGCCGCAATACCACAGGGGCTGCCAGCCCGGATGCGGCAGGTGATTGTCCAACATGCGAGCATCCGCGATGAACGTGCTCTCGATCGAAGACCATCGATCCATATACTCCAAACGAAAGAGTGGCAGGATCAGCAGGGATACAAAAATCGTAAGGAGCAGACTATCGAGTAAGAGAGTTCGCTTCATTCTCGATGGTCTCGACACGTGCTTTCGAGTATTCCCTGGCGTTCGTTAGTAAGAACTCCAGCGAAGGACGCGGCTTCACCCGCAGAAAAATCTGATAAGAGAAAAGCCCGCGAGATACATAGATCAGCCCCTGATTGATACGAAGTAATGCGCGGCTTACCCAGTTATCGCCAAGCGCGAGCGGTATGGGGCCCGGAACGCCAATGCGCTCCAGAATATCGAAACCGGCCTGCTTCATCGCCCGCTCAAACGACCGGAAAGTAAACAGACGCGTATGGGTCAGGTCCAGAATGCCGCGCTTGCCGTAATTAAATTGACCGAGCAGTAACATCGAGCGGGTAATCAGAAACGCCACGTTAGCGGTACTGACAAGGATTTCGGCATTCGGATTCTCCGCGAATGCCGATCTCAGTTCATCCAGAAACCGTTCCGGGCTTGCCAGGTGTTCAATGACGTCGAGCATCGCCACGTAGTCATAGCTTCGATAATCGAGCTCCGGCAGCCCCTGGTTGAGATCGTGCAGATAGAACGCTTGCAAGCTCGGTTCGATCACCGGGAATGCATCGATGCCATCGACGACGCAATGCTTCTCGCGCGCAAGATGCGCCCCTAGATACCCGCCCGCGCAGCCGATGTCAAGCACGCGCGATCCTGGGCGCACGCGGTCGAAAGCCAGCGTATGAGGGCTGGTATAGTTCAGCTTCGGCTGATAGGGCGAGTAATCCTTGGGAGCGCAATCGAACTTAGGGTCATAGAACAGTCCAGCCTGCTGGAAGCGCGCCTGTAGTGCGGAACGGACCACGTTCGCGGCGTACTTCATCCCGTTTACATGGCAGATCTCATCGCCATAGTAAGTGGGGATCGGCAGCTCCCGGATGGGAAGACCGGCAATCAGAAGCTGGATGATGATCTCGGTATCGAAGTGAAAATCATTGGAGTTACGGCTGAACGGAATGGCAGCGAGCGCTTCTGTCGAGTAGATGCGGTAGCCGGAGTGAAATTCGCTCAAATCCGCGTGCAGCAGCTTGTTCTCAATCCAGGTGAGAATGCGATTTCCGAAAAACTTATAACGCGGCATCCCTCCGCGCAGAGCATCCGCGGGATGGAGCATCCGCGACCCGAAAACCGCCGACGCTTCCCCCTTGCGAAGCGGTTCCAGCAGCATGGGCAGGCACTCCGGCGCATACTGGCCATCGCCGTGAATCAGCGCCACGAAATCGTATTCGTTTTCGATAGCGTAGCGATACCCCAGCTTCTGGTTGCCTCCATAACCCTGATTTACGGGGTTGACGAGCGCGGTGATGCGAAAGGGAATGGCCGCGTCTTTGCTGACGAAGTGGCTCCGGGCGAAGGTGGAATCGCCCGAGGAATCGTCGATGATCAAGACATCCACTTCGTAGGTGTCCAGCAGGCTGACGGGGATGCGCGAAACCACTTGTGCAATCGTTTTCTCGGCGTTGTAGGCCACGATGAAGACAAGAACTCTCGGGTTGGCGCGCGCAGGCATCTGGAATAGGACTTGTACTCGAAATTATAACTGCGTGATAAAATCGCTGATTAGATTTCCATCTTCGGTCCGGCTTGCGCCGGGCTGTTCTCCGAGGTTTTCCGTAATGTCCGGCCACTCAAAATGGGCAACCATCAAGCATAAGAAGGCTGCCACTGACGCCAAACGCGGCAAGGTATTTACTCGCATCATCAAAGAAATCATGATCGCGGCGCGGTCCGGGGGCGATCCGGACGGCAACCCGCGCTTGCGCACCGCCATCACCGCGGCCAAAGCCGTATCGATGCCCAATGACAACATCAAGAAAGCCATCATGCGCGGCACCGGTGAGCTCGAAGGCGGCCAGATCGATGAAATCACCTTCGAAGGCTACGGCCCGGGTGGCGCGGCGGTGATTGTGAATGTGGCCACCGACAATCGCAATCGCACTGTGGCCGATATTCGACACATGTTCTCCAAGCAAGGCGGCAATTTGGGTGAAGTCGGCAGTGTCGCCTGGATGTTCGAGCGCAAGAGTCAAATCTTCCTGGAGAAGGACAAAGCTAACGAAGAGCAGTTGATGAACTTGCTGCTGGACGCGGGCGCCGACGATATCAAGGACAACGAAGACAACTGGGAAATCCTTTCCGCGCCGGAAAATCATAACGCCGTCGTGGAGGCGCTGGAAAAGGCGGGCATTCCGATGGACTCCGCTGAAATCGCCATGGTCCCGAAGAATCTGATCACGCTCGAAGGCAAGAACGCGGCGGGCATGATGCGGTTGAACGACGCGCTGGAAGAGCACGATGACGTGCAAAACGTCTACTCGAACTTCGAGCTGGAAGAAGAAGTCGAAGCGCTAGCCTGAGTGGCCTGATCCGATGACGAAAGCCGCATGAGAGTTCTGGGCATCGATTGCGGCAGTGAGCGCACGGGCTACGGTGCGATCGAAAGCGATGGCCGGTTGTACCGGTTATTGGGAATGGGCGTAATCCAGACCTCTCCGAAACACGCTTTCGAATCCCGGCTGCTCGCGATCGCGCGCGGGCTCAGAGAGCAGATCGAACGATTTCGTCCCGACGCCGTAGCGGTGGAAGAAGTTTTCTATGCGGTGAACGTAAAGACGGCGTTGAAGCTTTCGCATGTGCGTGGAGTGGCTTTGGTGATCGTGGCGGAAGCGGGCTTGGCGCTGGCGGAATATTCGGCATTGGAAGTGACGAACAGCGTGGTCGGCTACGGGCGCGCGGAGAAGCATCAGGTGCAGCGCATGGTCGGTTCCCTGCTCCGGTTGGACGCGCCCATCGAATCGGAAGACGCAAGCGACGCGCTGGCGATCGCAATCTGTCATGCGAACCGGGCCGTGATGGCGGCCGTCTCATGAGCGTGCTGCTGCTACTGGCGCTGCTGGCGGGCGACAAGCTGATTTTCACAAAGTCCTTCCCGCAAAGCCAGCCCGCTTACGTCGGCATCACGGTCGAACGATCCGGCGCGGCTGAGTTTCGCAGCGATCCTCACGATGAACAGCCAGTCACTTTTCAAATGAGTCCAGCCGAAGTTGAGGAGCTGTTCGGCCTCGCTTCCAAGCTAAATCTGGATGCGAAATTAGAGTCACCATTGAAGGTCGCGTTCATGGGGCAGAAGACGATCCGCATCGAAAAGGATGGCAAGGCGGCCGAGCAGACTTTCAACTTCACCGAGGATCTTGACGCGCGAGCGCTGACCGATTGGTTCGAGCGCATCTCGGAAAGCGAGCGCTGTTTTCTCGATCTGGAGCGGACTTCGAAATACGAAAAGATCGGCGTGAACCAGGCGATTCTGGCGTTGCAGGTCTCGTGGGAAAGGAAGCGGCTGGTGTCTCCCAAACAATTCCTTCCTCTGCTGGATCATGTTGCGAAGGGCGAGACTTACGTGCAAATGGCGCGCGCGCGAGCGGCCAATTTGGCGGATATGTTCCGTAGTCTTCCATGAAGTTCCTTCCGTTTCTCTTCCTGGCGCTCGCGCTATGCGCCCAGCAAGCACCCGCGCCCGCGACACCTAAAGAGGCCCCGGATGAGCTGCACGATCTCAGCCGATTGCTGGCCGAAGGCGGGAATAGTTCGGCGGATTACATTCGCGTATTGGAAGCTTACTTAGCCGCGCACCCGGACACCAAGCATCGCGACGAGATCGATCGCGTGTTGACCAAAGCTTCGCTGGAAGCGAAGGACGACACGCGCATCATCAAGTACGGGGAGCGGGTTCTCACGAAGGACCCCGGTGACGTCCAGTTGCTAGACCGCGTGGCGCGCGCTTACGTCATGCAAGACAAACCCGCGGAAGCGCAGAAAGGCTTAGCGTGGGCGCGGAAGTATGAGCAGACCGTCGCGACTCTCCGAACAGGACCGCCGCCCGGTCGATTGAGCGGCGGGCAGTGGGCCGAAGAGTTGGATAAAGCGCAGGCTCGGTCCCTGCTGTTACAAGCTCGCGCTTCCGGTGTCCTGGGATTGAAGAAGGCGGCGATCGATCTCTGCCAGAAGAGCTTCGAAGCCTACCCTACCGGTGAAGGTGCGCGCGAATGGTCGAAGTGGCTGGCTGCCGATGGAGATATCGCGGGCGCGGTGGAACACTCCGCCGACGCTTTTACGATTGAGGATTCGCGCAACACCGATGCGGACCGGACCAAAGACCGGCGTCGCATGGGCGAACTGTACGTTAAGGCGAACGGCTCCGAAAAGGGCTTGGGGGAAATCGTGCTTCGATCTTACGACCGCATGAGCGCATTGCTGGCGGATCGCGAAGCGCATCTCAAATCCCTGGATCCCAACATCAAAGCAACATCGCTGATGGACTTCACTCTGCCGGGCGCGAACGCGCAAAGTCTGAAGCTTTCGTCCTTAGCGGGAAAGACGCTGGTGCTGGACTTTTGGGCGACCTGGTGCGGTCCCTGTAAAGTGCAGCGGCCGATTTATCTGGATGTAGAGAAGCGATTCAAGGATCATCCCGATGTGGTGTTTCTGTCCGTCAACACCGATGAAGACCGCACTTTGGTGGCTCCGTTCATCAAGGCTCAGAAGTGGGTGAATCCGGTGTATTTCGATGGCGGGCTTTCCGAATATCTCAAGGTGAGTTCCATCCCGACGACGGTGATTGTGGACCGGACGGGGCGCGTGTCGAGCCGCATGAACGGTTTTATTCCAGAGCTGTTTGAAGCGCAGTTGACGGAGCGGGTGCGGGATACCCTGCGCTAGCTGCTTCCAGAAGCGATTCCAGCTCTTCGTTCGGCAGCGCGGCCACTATGCCGTTGGTATATTCGTTGATCTCGAAGTGCAGATGGTGTCCGTGTCCCTGGCGGCTGGCGTTGAAGCCGGTGTGACCCACGGCGCCGATCACCTCTCCACTCTCGACGAACACGCCCGGCGTTGCGAGCGCCTTCTCCAGGTGCGCGTAACGGAGGAAGCGGTTCCCATCGGGGTCGAAGACGATTACCGTGTTTCCGCCGCGAACCGTGCTCGTCGAGAACCACTGGTTCGCCGCCCATCCGCTTTCGGCAAGCACGACTAAACCGCGCGTCGCAGAACGCACGGGCGAGCCTTCCGCGACGAACAGATCGATCGCATAGGGATGCACGCTACGGCCATGGTCGATTGGAGCGTAATCGACCGGACGGGAGAAGCGCGCCGGACCCAATTCCGAAAACGACCACGCGCAGCACATGCGCAGCATCTCGATGTAAGTGGATTTGGCGTGGGGCGCGAGCGAGCGAAGGATATGCGCGATGATGCGGTCGGCCGGATCGGCATCCGGCTTGTTCTCGTTGAAGCTATCCAGCAGCCCGTCGTGATAGTAGATGGCGGATACCAGGTAAGCGCTGTCCAGAAAATTTGCGGGCGTAAGATTGCGCAGAATCCCGGCCGCCTTAGCTGTTTCCAGAGAAATGCGCGCCTCGACCTCGGCAGACGGATGCACTTTGATCCGCGGCTCGGGCCGGTGCCGGTGTCTCTTCTTGTGCCTCCGTTTGATCATTTGGCCATGTATGAGTTTGCCAGACATGCTCTGGAAACTCTGCTTTGTAAACTCTGAACATGAATCAGCCAGGTTTCGATCCGGGTTTAACGCAGCAGTACAGTGGCACGCTTCGGCGCGCGATCAACCCGGATGGCACTTTCAACGTCATCCGGCGCGGGACCGATTGGCGGGACGTGCATCCTTACATGCGCCTGGTCACCATGTCATGGCCCCAATTTTTCGGCGTGATCCTGTTGACTTACGCCACCATCAACGTCGTATTCGCTTGCGTCTATTACATGCTGGGAGCCGATGCTCTGCAGGGCAGCATGATTTCCGAGCATCGCATCGATCGTTTCTTATCCGCCATGTTCTTCAGCTCACAGACGCTGACCACGGTCGGCTTCGGCGCCATCGCTCCCAGGAGCCACGTTGCCAATCTGGTTGCCGCGCTCGAAGCCCTGCTGGGTCTGCTGGCATTCGCGGTGGCGACGGGAGTATTGCTGGGTCGCGTTTCGAAGCCTTCAGCACGCATTGGTTTCAGCGACCGCGCGATGATTGCCCCGTATCAGGACGGCTCTTCTCTCCAGTTTCGTATCGTGAACCGGCGTCAGAACTCATTGCTCGAATTAGAAGCGTCGGTCACTCTCATGCTGGTGGACACGGTGAACGGTGAACTGAAACGAGACTTCAAGCAGCTCAAGCTGGAACGGGACCGCGTCCTATTCTTTCCGCTCACATGGACCGTGGTGCATCCCATCGGCGAAGACAGCCCCCTGCACGGGCTGACCAGAGAAGATCTCGAAACGCGCCAGGCGGAGGTCCTGATCATGATCAAAGCGTGGGATGAGACCTTCTCGCAGACCGTTCATCAGCGCTTCTCTTACCGCTATGACGAGATTGTGTGGGGCGGAAAGTTTCGTCCGGCCTTTGCGATTAACGATTGGGGTGATATGGTGCTGGAGGTGGGGGAAGTGAGTGCTTACAATCCGACGGGTTTTAAGGAGCTATCGAACGAAAGACTTTGATGCTGGACGGATGAAGAGGGCCTTCGTTCTTGGGTTGATGGCTGCCGGTGCCGCATGCGCGCAAGACTTGCATCCGGTTGCCACTTGGCCGATGGCCGCGAGCGACATCGCCATTACCCGCGCGGCGGAGTTCACCAAACCGTTCAGCGTGGCGGCCGAGCATGGCGCGATCTTCGGCCAGCAGAATGGGGTCTTCGAGGCGTGGACCTTTCCCAACAAGATTCTGAGCCACTTCCAGATTGCGGCGGACCTGGCCGACTATCCGGTGCCCATCGATCTGAACCAGTATGCGGCGCGGATCGAGGTGAATCCCGAACGGACGACCGTCATTTACTCGCACGCCGCGTTCACGGTGCGGCAGCATATGTTCTCGCCTCGCGGAAACAGCACGAAGGGGGCGGGAGCCGTGGTGCTGTTTGAGATCGAATCGATTCGTCCCCTCACGCTGACCTTCCGGTTCACTCCGGAGATGCTGCGCATGTGGCCCGCGCCCAACTACGGGCGGCCCAGTGCGGAGTGGGTGAAGCAGGGCGAGAGCGGGTTCTACATCCTGCATACGGATACCGAATCTTTCGCGGGCGGCGTGGCGATTCCGGGCGCAACGCCGGGAGTGCTCGCGCCCTATCAGGAACGTCCGCAGACCTATCCCGTGGAGCTGAAGCTGCGCTTCGATCCGAAGGAGCCGCGGCGTTTTTATCCATTGCTGATGGTCTCGGGAACAAGCAAAGAATGCCCGGGATTGCTGTCGTCATTGAACGCGCGGGTGGCTGAACTCTATCGCGCTACAGAGGACTACTATTCTCATTTCTTCGATCATCGGCTGACGGTGGAATCCCCCGATGCGCGCTTCGATCAGGCGGTGAAATGGGCGGAGATCGCCATCGATCAGGCTCAAGTCAAGTTTCACGATGAGACCGGATTGGTGGCGGGATACTACACGTCGGCGGACTCCGCGCGTCCGGGTTACGGATGGTTTTTCGGACGCGATACGGAGTTCAGTCTGTACGCGATTCACGCGTATGGCGATTTCGCGCTGAGCCGGGAAGCGCTCGAATTTCTGTTTCGCCGGCAGCGCGCGGACGGCAAGATCATGCACGAGTTTTCGCAGGCCGCGGACCTGGTGGATTGGAAGGCGACGCCGTATTTCTACGCGGCGGCCGACTCCACGCCTCTGCTCGTCATGGCGATGGAGGACTACATCAACGTCAGCGGCGATACGGGTTTTCTCGCGAAGCATTGGGATGAGGTGAAGCGGGCGTATGCCTTCACGCGCGCGCATGATTCCGATGGCGATGGAATCTATAACAACTCGGAAGGCACGGGCTGGGTGGAATCGTGGCCGCCCGGTATGCCGAATCAGGAGATCTATCTGGCGGCGATGGATCAGCAGTCGGCCAGCGCTCTGGCGCGGCTTGCGGCTCTGATGAAAGACGAAACGCTGGCCAAGCAGGCGGCTGAGGCGGCGGAACAGATTCGCGGCAAATTGTTTCGTGAATACTACGATGCGGGTGACAAGTT
>JAVHMZ010053786.1:0-11788 GCA_034782995.1 Amazona versicolor | reverse complement strand
CGAGCACCTGGTACGCGCCGGCCAGCCCGACGAGCACGCCCGAGATCACCATCGCCGCGATCGTGATGCGGCGGACGTCGATGCCCGCCGTCCGCGCAGCGGCGGGGTTCTCGCCGACCGCTCCCCGTTCATCCGCAACCGCGACTCCCAGACGCGCTCCGGCGCGCGCCTCAAATCCTCGGTCGAGGACATCCAAAACATGGGCGTGCTGATTAAGGATCTCGACACCGGACTCGTCGACTTTCCCACGCTGCTCAAAGGCGACGAAGTTTACCTATGCTGGCGCTTCGGCGAAGAAGACGTCAACTTCTGGCACGGCATTCACGAAGGTTTCGCCGGCCGCAAAGAAATCGACGGCGACTTCATCCGCAATCATCGCGGGCGCGAAGCGGATTAGCGATATCCAAAAAAAGAACCACTCGAAAGACCCGATTACCAACGCCCTGTTCGAAGGCGCGAGCAGATCGATCACCTCAAGCGCTCTTACCAAATTCGGTCATTCAGTAGCTTTGTAAGGCGCCTCTGCGCAGAGACGGCCTCGTCCTGATCATTTGCACCAAGAGAAGCGTCTCGGAGATCGCCGAGCAGTTCGCGATTCTCCTGAAATCTTTCAATCGCCAGTTTTGCTGCTGCTTGCGCCTCGGTGAAATCGCCGCTCATGATCAAAGCCGAAACTTTACCGTGAGAGATGTGTCTTTGGTAAGCGCGCCTAAAAAACAATTTATCTTCTAGTAGTTCCGAGAATGTAAGCGAGCCTCGACGAGGAATCATGTCCAGGCGAAACTGAGCGACAAACGCGCACGTGTAGATGACGCAAATCGCTGCCGCCATAAAGCCCACTCTCCGGAGCGCCGTCCCGGAGTCAGTCAAGATTCTACAGAGGCCAATGGCCACTAAGGGAAGGCATGAAGTAAGTGGGCGGATGGTAAAAGAGTCCGTCCCATCCCAGCTTGTTGGTAGACAACCCATAATCGTGACTTCCGCTAGCACAACGATAATCCAAGGAAGCATACAGCTCCAAGATTTCTTTAGACTCACTACCATTCCCGCCACTCCGATTAATGTAACCGGGGTCCAAATAAACCAGCCATGCGAACTTGAGAAAAGTACCGCAAAGAAGTGCGAGGGTGGCCATTCGATGAAGTTACCGCCTTGCGGTATTAGAAGGAATCGCCCATAGATAGCCTTCCATTCCATGACTTGGGGCAACCAGCAGATTATGAACAGCCCCGCGCAAAGAGCGCGCGAAGATAACCAAGTGGTGAACACCGGCAACCACGTGCGCCAGCGGATAAGGTCGAAAAGCACCGGTCCTGCCAGAAAAACGCTATCCTGCCATCGGGTAATCCCAAGAAAACCGCCGGTCAATCCGAGCAGTGCCCAGCCCATCAGCGAATTTGAATTACGAACCCGGTACCAGACCCAGAGGAATGCCACTGCCCAGAAAAAACTGGCTGCATGGGCCATGGGAGAAAAGGAATAGACCACCAAGCTGGTTCCAAAAAGCGTGGCGACTAGAGCGCTGTAAATTGCGCGCCGGGCAATGGGTTCGCGACCGAAGATTCGTGAGAGAAGATCAAAGAGCAAAAGCAGACCCGTTATGGCAAAGATGGCGTTAGCTAGGAAAAAGAGCAGTACCGCGTAGTGCCCGTACCCATCAGCGGCCCTTCCTGTCGCGCCATCAATGCCAGTCCCGATCGCAAGTAGTGGAATACTCGCGAGCGAGTAGCCGATTGCATAAGGGGAACCCGGAAGCCCCGTCGCCGGTTGAACTGCTACCCATTTCTGGTCGGCCGAAGGAAACACCCGAAGCTCATCGGTCACATCGAAGCTGTGATGAAAAAGCAGAGAGTGAGCAACGCCGAAGTAGCACGGGGGATCGACGCCACCCACTTTTACGATTCCTCGGCTGCCGGGCGATATTCGATCCGCGGTGGCAAGTACCGCCGCAAAGGAAGTAAGTATGGTTAAGAAGATCGCCAGATGGCTTATTCGCCATTTACTTCGGGTGAGCATTCATCGAAGACCTTTGGAGATCGGTTCCAATAGCGATGCAGCAGACTATTGTGGTTCATTCGCTCGGCGGCGGGACATGGTGCGAATGGAGTGGTGGATTGGCTTCAATAGTATGGCTATAATCCCGCAAACAAGTGGCTTCTCTATGGTGTTGGGATTCGGTAATTGCTATTCAGACGCCACGGGTTCTGGTCAGGGTAACACTTCAGAACAAGCGCGTTCTCTCATCGGAACCTATGTTACTGAGTTGCTCGCAACGTCGTCGAAGTGCGGCTACGGCTATCCCTGTTCAGACTCCACGCTCATGAACCCCCTTAAGCGATACTGAGACACATGTCTCCGATCTCCCGGCGCACTTTCTTCGCAGCCTCCGCACTCGCCTCCACCGCCGCGGCGCAAACCGCAACCTCTAACTCCTCAGGCAAGCGCCCGGTCATCATCTCCGCCCGCAACGGTTTCCCTTACCATGATCGCGCTTGGTCCGCTCTACAATCTGGCGCAGACACGCTGGACGCCGCGCTCCGCGTCGTCACCGGACCCGAGGACGATCCCAACGACGACAGCGTTGGGCTCGGCGGATTACCCAACGAGGAAGGCGTGGTCGAACTCGATGCCTGCTGCATGCATGGCCCCACCCGCCGCGCCGGATCGGTGGCCGGAGTTCGCAATATCCGTAACGTGTCGCTGGTCGCCAAAGCAGTCATGGAACACACCGGCCATGTCATGCTGTGCGGCGAAGGCGCTGAGCGATTCGCGGTCAGCATGGGCTTCGCGCGCGAGAATTTGCTGACCGAGCACTCGCGCAAGATCTGGACGCTGTGGCGTGAAACGCACTCGAATCAGGATTGGTGGGGACCGCAGGTCGGTGGCCCCGGTTGGACGCCTCCCGATCAGGTGTCTGGACCGCCGCGCACTGCCTCCGATAGCCGCTTGCAACGGTTTCTCGCCGTCGCCGGCAATTTAGGCATTGAAGAGGACCGTCGCTTGGATGCGGTTCGCAAGGTCTTGCATCCCCCCACTGGCACCATTCACTGTTCCGTCGTCAACGCGCAAGGCGAGATTTCGGGCGTCACTACCACCAGCGGTCTCTCGTGGAAGATCCCGGGCCGTGTCGGCGATTCACCAATTATCGGCGCGGGCTGCTACACCGATCCTGACGTCGGTTCGGCCGGCGCTACCGGTAGCGGCGAAGAAAACATCAAGGTCGCCGGTGCCCACACCATCGTGGAAAACATGCGTAAAGGCATGTCCCCGCAAGAGGCCGGCATGGACGCGCTCCGCCGCATCGCGCACGTGCACCGCGACGACAAAGACCAACTCCGCTTCATTGGCATGATTTACTACATCCTCCGTAAAGATGGCGCGTACGCCGGTGTCTCCTTGTGGAGCGGCCCCGCGGGTGACCGTCGCAAGTTTGCGGTTCATGACGGCACCAAGCGCTTGGAAGAATGCGCGTACCTGCTCGAAGGTGATTCCACGCCTTGGCCGCCCGAACCAAAAGTATAGGGATCGCAAACCGCTTCTTGTACTAGAATCGAGAAATCGGCGTCTTCCCGCCATTTCCTTATGGACTTCGATCAGCTTCACACATTTCTCGAGATCGTTCGTCTCAAAAGCTTTTCGAAGGCGGCCCAAACCTGTTTCCGCACGCAACCCGCAATTAGCGCTCAAATCCGGCAGCTTGAGCAGGAGCTAAAAGCGGATCTGTTTGAGCGTTTTGGCAGCCGCATCTCTCTTACCGTGGCGGGCAAGCTCTTCGCCGAATTCGCCGAGCAGTTGATGGAGATTCGCCGGAAAGCTCAGGACACGATCGACGAGCTGCAAGTCGTCCCCCGTGGTGAACTCGTGATTGCCGCTAACGAAGCCACGTGCATGTATATGCTGCCCGCGGTCTTCTCCGAATACCGCCGTCAGTTTCCTGCTGTTCAGCTTCAAGTCAACCGGTCATATGGTTCGCGCGTTGTCGAAGCCGTGATGGAAAATGTCGCCGATTTCGGTTTCCGTCAACTTCCGATTAACGAAAAGCGCGTCCAAATGATGGAAATTCTGACGGATGAGGTTCGCGTGATCGTGCCCGCCGGAAGTCCTCTGGGCGAGCAGAAGTCCGTCACGTGCGAAGACGCCATCGCTTATCCGCTGCTTCTCCCACAATCCGGAACCACGCGCAATCGCCTGGATGCATGGCTGGAACCTGTTCAAAATCAAATCAAGATATCGATGGAGCTTGACTCCACGGAGATGATGAAGCGCTTCGTCATGGCTGGTTTGGGCATCACCTTCTTGGCGACAGGCAATTGTCGCGAAGAGTTGGAAGCCGGTAAGATTCGGGCTGTTCCGTTTGCGCCGGAGCCCATGATCCGGCGTACCGGACTGGTCTATCGCAAGGACAAGTCTTTGTCTAAGGCAGCGCAGGGCTTTATCGACGTGACCCTTGCCCATTTCGGAGTTTCACGCGATCCCGCCGCCGCGCCAGAGCCCGCGCGCATTCAT
The DNA here is from genome assembly GCA_034782995.1 of Amazona versicolor. Lineage (NCBI taxonomy): Eukaryota > Metazoa > Chordata > Aves > Psittaciformes > Psittacidae > Amazona > Amazona versicolor. Next base: position 7,282 of record JAVHMZ010053786.1, on the reverse strand, counting down.
TAACGCCCATGCCCGCCACCTGCTCCTCTTGTGATCGCGATTTTCCGGCAAGCGTCGGCGCTTGCCCGTACTGCGGAGCTCCGAAATCTCCATTTCACTCGGGTCTGGTGAGAACTTCTTCCGTTTTGATCGCGAATACGGATGTGCACGTTGTTTACAGCTCGGTAAGCGACGTTCCCGAAGCGCTGCGCCGCACGCTTGAACGAAGCACCAAGGGCCGCTACTCCGGCACAATTCTTATCGCCGACCGCCGTGGGAAAGAAGCGATCGAACGTGCCGCGCACCTCCGGGAACTGGAGAAGGCCGATGAGAACGGAGGCTTGCGCGCGCGCTGGCGAAGTGTTTGGCCCGCCTTTCTGGCGCTCGGAATCGGAGCGGCCGGAGCCTGGGCCGCTTTCGCGTTACGCTGGTAACCTTTTTATGAGCGACGAGGGGATGATCGCCGATATCGACGGCGCGAGAAGCGGCTTTTGCGTCGTGCTGTCCGTCGCCGCGGGAAGCATGCGCGTGCAGTCTTCCACGGCGTTTCCGGTGCGCTCGATCGTCAAAATCGAAGCGGGAAATCGATTCTGGATGGGGCCGGTGTGTGCCTGCGAGGGCGTCCCGGAAGGATACAACGTCGAGCTGGACATCGAAGCCGCGCTGAACGATGCCGCCGCTGTCGATGACTTAGCGGCGCGTTTTCGCCATGAGCGCTCTCCTCAATCGCAGGTGCGCGAAACAGAGCCCGAGGTCGTTGCGCCCTTTCGCCGGAATACTTTCTAACGTAACTTCACATGAGCTCTCGAGCGATCATCTTCGGCGCTGCCGGACAACTAGGGATCGAGATCGGCCGCGTTGCCGAAAAGCACGGCTTCGCCATGCAACGGTTCGACCGCAACGAACTCGATATTGCCGATGCCCGGCTTGTCGAGGAAGCCGTCGCGCGCTTCGATCCGCAGTTTGTATTCAATTGCGCGGCTTATAACCAGGTGGATGTCGCCGAATCCGAGCCGCAATTAGCCTTCGCCGCTAATGCGCTGGGCGTCCGCAATCTTGCCGTTGCCTGCCGCCAAAACGACGCGGTTTTGATTCATTTCTCGACCGATTACGTCTTCGATGGCACTGCCGGAAGACCATATGTAGAGACCGATGCGACGCATCCCCTGGGCGCGTACGCCGTCTCCAAGCTCGCTGGAGAGCTTTACGTTCAGGCATATCTGACGCGCGAAATCATCATCCGCACTTCGGGCGTTTTTGGCCCGGCGGCACTGCGCACCAACCGCGGCAACTTCATCGAACTCATGCTGCGCATGGCCGCGCAAAAGCAGCCAATCCGCGTAGTGGACGATCACATCGCCTCGCCAACCTATGCGCCGTTGTTGGCCGAGCGCGCGGTGGAACTCGCCACTCGCGGTGAGACCGGCATCTTTCACATCGGCGGCGGTACGCCTATCTCTTGGTTCGATTACGCTCGGCTGATTTTCGAGTTGAACGGAGTCGAGGCCGATCTGCACCCCACCAGCGAGCGCGAATACCGAACCCCCGCGCGGCGTCCAAAATACTCGGCTTTAGCCAATGCCCGCATGGAAGCGATCGGAATGGAAAAAATGCCGCCGTTGCGGGACGCGCTTGGCTTGTATCTTAAAGCCCGTAAGCGCTACTTATAGCGCGCTTAGGCGCCCTTGTCGCCAGGGGTGTAGTAACCCTTTCGCGCCTGTACTTTGAGCGATCGATCTTTCGTGCGAATCTCTAATTTGCGGTAACTGCCAGCCGCGGTAGTCTCGGCAGGTGTATAGCCTATAGCGTACTGCGTTCGCATCTCGTCTTGTAACTCTTCAAAAACTTTGTCCAACGTGTGGTGGCCGTCCACGTCGAACACATGCCCGCCGGTGTCACCGGACATTTGCGAAAGGTAACCGCGCCCGCCGCCGCCGAAACTGTACCCCTGCGACCAATTGGCACTGCGGTCCACATAATAGATCGAGTAAATTGCCACGTCCGACCTTTGCGCCGACTCGATCGCTTTCTTTATTGAATAGTCGCTCCCTTCGTCGTTGCCGTCGGTAATAACCACAATTACCTTCCGGCCGGCTTCTTTCGCCAGGCGGTCGCTCGCAGCGAGAAATACTGCGTCATAGAGAACCGTTCCTCTCTGTTTGGTTGCGGTGGGAACCGGACCTTCCGTTATTCCGCTATAGCCAAAGTTCGGCTTCAGATTGTCGAGTCCACGATGAAGTAATTTCTTGGAACTGGTTATGTCTTGCAGCAACTCAGTTTCTGCCCCAAAGCTCATGATGAACGCCTCGTCTTTGGGACGCAGAACCGCATCCAGAAACGCCGATCCCGCCCGCTGCTCGATCTCGATAAGCCGCTCCTGACTCTTACTAACATCGATAAGCAACGCAATCGTAAGCGGGAGATTCGACTCACGCGAGAAGTATTTGATCGCCTGCTGCTTCCCGTTCTCGAACAAGTCGAAATCGTCTTTGGTCAGGTTGGGGACAAGCCCGCTATGCTTGTCTCGAACCGACGCCATGATATTCACCAGGCTCACCCCGGCTTGCAGCGGCTTTTCCTCGTCCGGCTCCTCCACGGGTGCCGGAGGCTTGGGCGGTTCCGCATCCTTGGTCACGCTCACTCCCGATCCATCCACCGCTCGCGAACGCCGGCTTGGTATGGGAGCGGAAGCGTTCTCGGACGCCTTCTTATCCGGTCGCTCGGCGGCGTGATCGTTAATCAAAGGTCCGTCGTGCGCGTCTGATTGCGCCACTGCCGACATCGGCAACACAGCGAACGACGCCCAGGCGAACAGATAGGCCAGCTTCATATAATTATGGTTTCACAGACGGACGCCGCCCCCGTGTTGTTACATGGATCTGCGTCCGCTGGTCATCATGCAAGAAGCTTTGGACTCTCTCCGTAAAGATCCCGTTATGGCCGCCATCATTGAGGGCGTCGGTTCCTACGGCATGACCTATCGCGAGCCGCAATTTGAGTCGCTGGTGCGGTCTATCGTAAGTCAGCAAATCAGTACAAAAGTCGCGCGTGTCTTCATGGAACGTCTCGTTGCTCGCATGCCGGATGGCATCATCACACCTGAGGCGATTCTGCGCATGCGCGTGTCCACGATGCGCAAGATGGGATTCTCCGCCGCCAAAACGACCTACATTCGCGACTTGGCGCGTCTCACTCGCTCCGGCGAACTTGATTTCAATGCGCTTCCGGCGATGTCCGATGTCGAAGTAATCGAGCGTTTAGTTCAGGTCAAAGGTATTGGCGTTTGGACCGCGCACATGTTCCTGATATTCGCGCTGCGCCGCCCGGACGTGCTTCCGATCGGCGATCTTGGCGTGCGTGTCGCCATTCGCAAAGCCTACGGTTTGGACGCGCTGCCCACCGCCGAGGAGATGGAGCGTATCGCGGCTGAGTGGCGCCCCTGGTGCTCCGTTGCGTCCTGGTATCTGTGGAGAAGTTTAGATGGAACCGCCCAGATCTGACGAGGCGGTCGGGTCGTTGATCGACGTTACGCCGGCCAAGTTGCCCGGCCCGATCACCCTTCGGGGGCGCTACGTAAATCTGGTTCCGCTTGACGCCCGCTCTCATGGCGAAGCGCTCTGGCGCGGATCAAGTGGGCGGGAGAACGAGGGGCTTTGGCGCTACCTGTTCGAAGGTCCATTCCCGGATCGCGCGTCCTTCGACGCCGACCTCCAAACGAAATGCCGTTCGCTCGATCCATTCTTCCTCGCGATCGTCGATGCCGATTCGGGCCACGCGCTCGGCCGCGCGAGTTACATGCGCATCGAACCGCAACATCGTGTGATGGAGGTCGGACACATCTTGTACTTACCGGCGCTGCAGCGTACCGCCGGCGCAACAGAAGCGATGTACCTCATGGCGCGGCACGCGTTCGAAAATCTTGGGGTTCGCCGCTACGAATGGAAGTGCAACGCTCTCAACGAGCCGTCGCGTCGCGCCGCCCTGCGCTTCGGCTTTACCTTCGAGGGAGTCTTTCGCCAGCACATGATCGCGAAAGGGCGCAATCGCGACACCGCTTGGTATTCGATGCTCGACAGCGAATGGGGCCGGATGAAGAGTGCGTTTGAGCAATGGCTCGATCCGGCTAATTTCGATGCGAACGGAAAGCAGATGCGAAGCCTAGCCACCATCCGGCAGACTATTTAGCTCGCGCGGCACGTCCTCAGCGAACGCTAGTATCGACGGGTGTTTCCGTATCCCGCTCGCTTACGGGAATTCGCTGCCGGAGTTGGACTCCCTGAGGCACGCGCGCTGTACTTGATATCCGGGCCGCTTCCAAACGAGAAACGTCGCGATGCCAGCGCACCGCGAGGATACCGAAGCCGATGGCGAGCGCTAACCAAACCTGCCAATGCGAGAACAAACCGTCGGCAATGGCGAACTCATCGGTCCAACTGAGATCTGCGGTAAGACGCCACGATGCAAGCATCGCGCATGAAACTGCCAGCAACGTGGCAATGCCGCTGAGCGCGCTGCGAATCGATCCGCGCGAAGCAGCACGCGTGCCTTCGTTCCTGCCGCGCAAGCTGATTCTGACCCGCACCTCGATGCCCCCGCTCATCCAATCTAGCAACTTTCAAAACCGCGCGCACCCACGCTGCACGATGCGATACATTAGTGCTGGAAAAACAACGACATGCGAAAAATTCGAACAGCCATTTTCGGGACGGGCTTCATGGGCAAGGTGCATACCGAAGGCGTGCGCCGGTTGGGAAACGTCGAGGTTGCGGCGATCGCGGCGTCTTCGGAAGAAAAGGCGCGGGCCTTTGCCGATCAGGTAGGCGTTGAGCGCTCCACCGGTGACTACCGTTCCATTCTGGCGGACACCAGCATCGAAGCGGTTCACGTCTGCACGCCCAACGCGCTGCATTCTGAAATGGCCAAAGCGGCGCTCGAAGCGGGAAAGCACGTCATCTGCGAAAAGCCTCTAGCGACTTCCGCCGCGGACGCGCAGGTGCTCGTCGATATGGCCCGTGAGAAAAAGTTGGCTAACTGTACCTTTCATAATCTTCGTTATTACCCCTTGGTGCAGCAGATTCGCCGCATGCGCGAAGCGGGCGAACTCGGCGAAATTTACGCCGTGCAGGGGACTTACTCTCAGGATTGGCTTCTTTACTACACCGACTGGAACTGGCGTATCGATCCCGCGGCCAACGGCCGTTCGCGCGCTTTCGCGGATATCGGTACGCACTGGTGCGACATGATCGAGCACCTCACCGGACAACGCATCACTGAAGTCTGTGCCGACCTTCAAACATTTCACAAAACGCGGCGAAAGCCGAAAGGATCGGTTGAGACATTCAGCGGCAAAACGGCAGGCGCGGACGACACCACCGAATTCCCCATCGATACGGAAGATTTCGCCGCCGTGCTCGTGCGCCTCGGCGAGAAAACGAGAGGAGCTTTCACCGTCAGCCAGATTTCAGCCGGCCGCAAGAATCGTTTGCAGGTAGAAATTTACGGCTCGAAAAGCTCCGCCGCATGGGACCAGGAAAAGCCTGACGAGCTATGGCTCGGACACCGCAACGAACCCAATCGCGTGATTGTCAAGGACGCGTCGTTAATGGCGGAAAGCGCCCGATCCTATGCCGACCTGCCCGGCGGACACAGCGAAGGTTATGACGACACCTTTAAACAAGTATTTCGGCGCTTTTACCGGACAGTAGCCGACCGCAGCGCTCCGGTAGAGTATCCCGAATTCAAAGACGGCTTACGTCAGCTACAGCTTCTAGACCGGGTACTCGAAAGCTCCGCAAAACACGCTTGGGTGCAGGTCTGAAAGAACTAGAGACAGCTCCACACCCGACCCCATTGTTTGATGACGGCTCCTGCGTCACAGGGGTTTGTTAACAGAAGCCGAGTTCACTATGCGAACCCAAACGCACCAATTCGAGAGTGACGTAGTCAGGTTTGCGATAGATCAGAATAAGATCAGGTGTAACGTGGCAATCACGATGATCGCTCCATTCACCAGACAAAGCGTGGTCGAAATGGCGTCTGGGCAGAGGTTTGTCGCTGACTAACAAGTCGACTACAGTCATAAGCAAATGGTCAAGTTTCTTCCCCCGGTTGCTGGATTTTTCGTCTGGAAGGTCTTGCTGCCGACCTCGGTCCACCGGCCTGCAATGAAGTGGCCGAACCGCCGGCCGTGCGCCTGGAGCCAGCGGTCCACCTCGCCGGCGTCCTCCAGGGCTGGGCCATATTCCATCGATTCGAACTTTTCCATGATGCTGCTGGCCAGGGGTGGCTCCTTCGAGGCGGTTGTGCCTTGTCGCACCATCCTACGCGTCCGCACCCGGGCAGACGTTTTGCGACCCGGGGGCGGCCGGGGCGTCAGGCGGCTTCCTCGGTTTCCGGGGGCGGGGGCACCGGCACGGCCTGGCCGTCGCGCAGCAGCCGCTCGTTGGCGGCGCCCACGGCGGCGTTGAGGTCGGACTGGGAGCACAGGCCGAGGATCACGGGGTCGCGCGGCTTGATGTTGGCGCTGTTCCAGTGGGCGCGGTCGCGCACCTTGGCGATGGTGTCCTTGGTGGTGCCCAGCAGCTTGATGACCTGGGCCTCGCTGAGCTGCGGGAAGTTGCGCAGCACGAAGGCGATGGCGTCCGGCCGGTCGTTGCGCTTGGCGACGGGGGTGTAGCGGGCGCCCTTGGACCGCTTGTCGATGGGGTTGCTCTGCGGGATCAGCTTGAGGCGGGCATTGGGGTCGGCCTCGCAACGCTTGATCTCGGCGGCGGTGACCTGCTGGTTGGCGATGGGGTCGTAGCCGACGATGCCCTGGGCGACCTCGCCGTCGGCGATGGCCTGGACCTCCAGCGGGTGCATGCCGCAGAAGTCGGCGACCTGGGTGAAGGTCAGCGCGGTCTTCTCGATCAGCCAGACGGCGGTGGCCTTGGGCATCAGGGGGAGGGTGGTGGTGCCGCTCATGGTGCGTGGTTCCTGGCCCCGCGGGTCGGAAGGGGCCGGGCGGGGTACAATGGATTTCGGGTGGGCAGGATATGGACACGAGGGGGGTGGAAGATCAAGGGTTCGGCATTGGCCCCGGAGGGACCCATGCTGATCGAGGATGACGTGCCGCCGCCCCGGCCGCTGGTGCCGGCGGCGGCGCTGGACCGGATGGGGGTGGAGGAGCTGGAAGGCTACATCGCCGGGCTGCGGGGGGAGATCGCGCGGGCGGAAGCGGAGATCGGGCGGAAGAAGGCGCTGCGGAGCGTGGCGGAAGGGTTTTTCCGGAAGGGGTGAGGCCGCAGGGCGCTGCCCTGCACCC
>JAVHMZ010053678.1:0-11789 GCA_034782995.1 Amazona versicolor | reverse complement strand
GGGAAACGAGCAGAGTGGTGGCCCAAAACTTGGAGGGCAGCCAGGCAGCACGCTGACCGATCAGGTAAGAGAGATCCGTTGGAACGACAAACAGAATGGTTGGCACGCAGACCAGCGCATAAATCCAGAGATTCCAAGCGGTGAGGAAGCCGAAGAACTCACCAAACCCGGCTTTGGCCCATTGATACAAGCCGCCTTCGAGAGGCATCTCGCGGTTGAGATAAATGACCACCGCGGCGAGGGGAAGATAGAAGAGCAGCATGCCGCGTCGGTATGCTTTTGACATCCGTAATAAGACACTGCGCGAAGGTTGTTCTTCACCAGCTTCCAGAGCTCTCAGCCGGTCGACCGCCGAACGGTCTCGGGTATCGTCGAAACCGAGCGCACGGGCCGCATCCGGCGCTGTCATTCCTGCGGTGTTCCTCGCCCAAACGAGAATTTCCGGATTAATCGGCATCATGAGTGCCCTTCCGAGTTCTCACTCATCTTAAAACGGTATGACGGTCTAACCAGCGAAACAGCCCAAGCAATTGTACAGTCCGGCATTTTTGCGGGCCCGCTGTTCGTGGTCGAGGCTCGGATTCAGATCAACATAGCCGATCTCCCCGCGCTCCAATGTTCAAAGCGCCTCGCGACCAACAGGTGGAGCGTCCAGCCATGCTCGGTCTTCATCCGATTGGGCGCAATCGGGTTCGCACTGCGCGACGAGTTCTTCAGCGGTATAGCGGCGGGGAGAAGCTTCTGTTTCGGCCAGGATCCGAAAGAAACTTTCTATCGAAAGTCCCTGAGCCGCCGCTCGCTTTGCGAGTTGTGCCGCCTGCTGGTCGGGAAGCTCGAATGTAATGGTCGTCATGGCTCAGCCTTTATCCCCACCTAAAGCAAACTGCCGCGTAAGTCACGTCCAGAAGCACGGCTGCTGCCGTTGACGATGGTCACGGCAATGCAAACGCGACGAGCGCGTCGCTCATCGGAAGCCCCGGCACATCGAAGCCGCCTGCCGCAATCACAATGTATTGTTTCCCATTCACCTGATAAGTCATCGGCGTGGCTCTCGCTCCGGCCGGCAGGTCGCCTTGCCATACCTGTTTTCCCGTGGCCGTCTCAAACGCGCGGAGCTTCGCATCGAGCGTGGCGCCGATGAAAACCAATCCGCCTCCGGTCGCGATTGGTCCACCCAAATTCGGTGAGCCGATCGCGGGCGTGCCGCTCGTATTAGCGGAGCCCGGCGTCAACCCGCGAAAATCGCCGAGCGGCACCCGCCACTTCAATTCGCCATTACTCATGTCGATGGCTGACAATGTGCCGAAGGGCGGGGGCGTGCAGAGCGCCCCGCCAGGACTGCGCAGTAAACGCCGTGTCACTCCGTAAGGAGTGCCGCGCTGCCGTGCGTACTCCCAGCCGCGTTGCGAGCCTTCTTCCTCATCAAAATTAGCGCGCGGAATCAGCTTCACTTCGGCGATGATTTCGTTCGTCGGCACAACCAGCAGATTGCTCGTTGGATCAAACGCCACTCCGCCCCAGTGCATGCCTCCGATATTGCCCGGCCGCACCACCGAGCCTTTCACCGATGGCGGCGTGAAAATCCCTTCAGAACGGAGTGCCGCGAATTCATCTGCGCAAAATTTGCGATCCGCTTCGGTCGGACCCCACGCGTCCTCAGGCTTCAACGGAGCTTGCGGCGAGAGCGGTTTCGGCAAAACGGGAAACGGTTGCGTGGGCGATGCGTTTTCTCCGGGAACATCACTCCGCGGCACAGGACGTTCCTCGACGGCCCACACCGGCTTTCCCGTCGCGCGGTCGAGAACGAATAGATTACCGGTCTTTGATCCGGCCGCAACCACGGGCATAGACTGCCCATCCTTCCGAATCGTGATGAGCGCGGGTTGCGAAGCCACGTCGTAATCCCACAAGTCGTGGTGAACCGTTTGAAAATGCCACACGCGCTCGCCCGTATCAGCCTTCAACGCGACGACACTGTTTGCGTACAAATCATCGCCGGCGCGCTCTCCACCGAAGTAATCCGGACTCGCACTTCCGGTTGGAACAAAAACAAGGCCACGGTCCGGATCGACCGAAATGATGGACCAAGCGTTCGCAGCGCCCGTCTTTTGACCAGGCATCGGATCCCAGGTCCAACGCAGCTTACCCGTTCGCGCGTCGAAGGCGCGCACTTCACCGCTTGCGGCATCGGTCCAGTTGTTATCGGCAATGGCTGATCCAACAATCACCAGATCGTGAATCACGGCTGGTGGCGATGTTTCCTCGTACTCCGAAAGTTCGTGCGGCGCGTTGCGCAGGCCGGTTCGCAGATTGACCACGCCTTTCTCACCGAAATTCGCGCACGGTGAGCCATCTTCCGCTTCCACGCAAACGAGACGTGCGTCAATGGTGGCAACGAACAGCCGGCGCTGCTTCGATTGCGCATTCACCCACGTTGCAACGCCGCGATTGGCGAAATCACCGAAGCCAGCGTCAATCGGAGAGTGCGGATCGAAGGTCCATTTCTCACGCCCAGTTTCCCCGTCAAGAGCGAGGACGCGGCCAAACGCAGTAGTTGCATAGAGAACTCCGTCTACGAACAGCGGCGTGGTTTCGAAGGCCGACTTCTTGCCGCCGTGACCTTTCGCAGGCGTGTACATGTCTTTGGTGTGGTAAACCCAAGCAATCTTAAGGCGCGACACATTGGAAAGATCGATTTGTTTCAAAGGCGAAAATTTCGAGCCGCCGGGATCACGTCCGTAGGCGGGCCATTCCGCATCCGGGATCCCATTCGAAGCGCACATCGCTCGTCCGCAACTCACCAGCAGAAGAATGAAAGCAAATCGCATGTAAGTATCCTGCTACTTCTTGGGCGAACTTGCCATGCGTTTGTGATTACCGGGACTGTAAACGGGCCAAGTGGGCTTTCGGCGAGTATCTGCGACTCCAACTCAGCTCGGTTCCGCCATGCAACAACGCGCGATAGTCGCCGTGAAACCAGGGACGAAGCTCACGAACCCGCTCGAGGTTCACAATTTGGGACCGGTTGATTCGCGGGAACTGCTCTGGATTGAGCTGTGCGGTAAAGCTATCGAGCGTACTCCGGATCTGGTGTACGGCGCCGCCCGCATGCACCAGCACATAGTTTCCGGCCGACTCCGCGTACTCAATCTCTCCGGGAGAAACGAACACGACGCTTTCCCCTGTTTGAAGGGCAATGCGGCGCGGTGTGCTGCTGCGTTGAGCGAACTGCTGGAGCAGCGCGGATAGCCGTCCATGATCGGTGCGGGCACCGGTTTCCCGAGCGCGCTCGACGGCTTTGGCGAGGCGCGCCGGCGCAACGGGCTTCAACAAATAGTCGAGTGCGTGGATTTCAAAGGCTTCCAAAGCATGATGATCGAACGCCGTGACGAAGACCACTTGCATTTCACGAGTGCGGTCGAGCGCGTGAAGCACGGAAAAACCATTCATGTCGGGCATCTGCACATCGAGGAACACCAGATCGGGCTGCGCCGCGCGTAACAACGAGATGGCCTCGGCGCCGGAACTGGCTTCGCCAACTACCTCCATATCCGGATAGCGTTGCAGCAGGCGCCGGATCTTGCGGCGGGCCGGCGGTTCGTCATCCACAATGGCGACGCGCATTGAGTCAGCAGTGATACGGAATCTGCACGGAAACCAGAAGGCCGCCGCCAGGCGCATTTTGAAGCGCGAGGCGATGTTCCGCGCCGTAGAGTTTGCTCAGGCGGTCGGCTGTGTTCGCCAACCCGATTCCGCGTTTCAGCATGTCACGGGCCTCACCGAGGAGACCTCGTCCCCGATCGCGCACTTCGAGATGCAGCGTCTGTTCGGCTCGCTTTGCGACAACGTCGATTTCAACTTTTCCGGACCGCGGCTCCGCGCCGTGCCGAATGGAATTCTCGACCAGGGGTTGCAGCAGGAGTTGCGGAACCAGAGCGTCGTCTAAGCCGTGCTCGATTTCCATTCGCACTTCGAGCGCACTTTCAAATCGCGCGCGCATGATGTGAATGTAGAGATCGAGAAAGTGCAGTTCTTAGGCCAGCCGAACCTCCTGCCGCGGCGATTCCGTCAGGGTCAGGCGCAGAAACTCACTTAAACGCGCGATCATCTCATCAGCAGCCGCAACATCCTCATACATCACCGATGAGATGGTGTTCAGCGCGTTGAAGAGAAAGTGCGGTTGCAACTGGAGCCGCAGGTTTTGCAGTTGCGCGTGCGCTAAACGTCCTTCGAGTTGCGCCGCGGCGAGCCTGCGTTTTTCGGAGGCCGCGTAATAGTCGATGGCATACACGGAGCCCGCCATCAGAACGAAAGCGAAGACATCGCTGGGGAACTCCATCAGGTAGCGGACGGGCATGATCCCGTAATCGTACGGACCCAGTCCGAATAGTGGAAACAGTAAAGCGCGGGAAGACCAGTTAAGGGTGGTGTGGGCCAAGGAGAAGAGCACGGTAGCGGCCGAGTAAATCGGAACCATCGAAACCCATCGGAACGACCGTGGATTTACGCGCTGGATCAAAACCACGATGAGCGGAAACAGAAGTAAACCGGAGTAGTTGCCCGTCATCTCCTCAATGAAAGGAACGAGAAACGGAACGTCACGCGCGCGTGCGACTTTTTCGAGGTATTGGTAAGCGGAGTAGAGAAGACCATGGATGGTGAAAATGGCGGAAACCAGCCACCAGTTCAACCGGACGCGCACGAGTGAATTTTGGCACAACTTCGTTGTAATATTTCGGAATGCTCCGATCACGTAGTTTCACCCTGATTCTCCTGTCGTTTCTCCTCCTTGCGGTTGCTCCGGCGCAAACTCCTGCCCCGGCAGCGAAAGGAGGAACTCCGCAAAGCTCTGCTACCAAGAGCGCACCCGCAAAGAGCGCTCCGAAAGCAGACGCGTACAAAGGCCCGCAAGTGGATATCAACAGCGCGTCCATGGCCGAGCTGAAATCGGTCCCCGGCATCGGCGACGCTTACGCGAACAAAATCGTGGCCGGGCGTCCGTACAAAACCAAGACACAGCTCAAAACGCGCAGCATCCTGCCAGCCGGAGTTTACGAGAAAACCAAGGAGTATCTCGTCGCTAAGCAGAAGTAACCGCTGTGTTAGAGTGCGGGATTATGGCATCGCGCAGCGTCAACAAGGCAATCCTGCTTGGTCGTCTCGGTAAGGACGCGGAAACGAAATTCACGCCAGGTGGCGCAGCAATGACGCGGTTCTCCGTCGCCACAAACCGGAGTTGGAAAGACCAGCAATCCGGCGAATGGAAAGAAGAGACTGATTGGACGAATATTGTTCTGTGGAGATCAGAGAACTTAGCCACTTACTTGACCAAGGGCAAGCAGGTCTACGTCGAAGGCCGAATCCAGACGCGCAGTTACGAGGATAAGGACGGCAAGAAAGTCTATTCAACTGAAGTCGTCGCGGACAACGTGATTTTGGTCGGCGGAGCAGGCGGTCCGGCGGGAGGCGGTGATCGTGACGAGTTCTCCCAAGAGCCCGTTTCGGCCCCTCGCGGCGCGGCTTCTCGTCCAAAACAGCAACCGTCGCCATCCACGCCGCCGGACGACTACGGTCAGGGAATTACGGATGATGATGTTCCGTTCTGATTCAACCGAGCAAATCTAGAGCTATCCGGATCTCCGCTTCGGTGTGCGTGTCGCCCGCTTTGATGCAGGCCTCGATTCCCTGCTGATACGTCGTTCGGGCGTCGTCGATCCGTGCTAACCTTTCGAGAGTTTGGCCGCCGTGATAGTAAGCAGCAACGTAATCTGGCTTGGTTTCGATGAGCGATTGAAACTCGCGGGCAGCCTCCTCCAGTTCGCCAGTATTGAGAAGCTCCATCGCAACTCCGTAATGGGCGAAACTATTTGCGGGATCCTGGGCAAGCATGCCGCGCAGAGCCGCCATCCGATTGTTTTCCATCGTCGATCAGTGTAGCTTGCTCCGCAGCGACTACAATGTCGCCGGAATTATATAATCGAATTCCGAGAGGGGTGACTGTGTTCAGACTGTTCGCGCTTGCTTTACCGGTCTGTTTTCTAGCCGTTTCATCCAACGCGCAACGCCCCATGCCGTCGTCGCCTCCGCCAACTCCCACGCGGACCCCGCCGACTAACGACAGGAACACGGACGCGAAGGAGGAGAAGCCGCGGAAGGAAACCTCCGCACTCGCTGTCAACGGGAACGTGACACTGTCCGATGGAACACCGCCCGCGCAATTGGTTCTAATCGAGCGCGTTTGTAAGGGCGTTGCACAGCGGGCTGGCTTCGCGGATTCGAAGGGCCGTTTCACGATCGATCCCTCTACGTTGAGCTCGGCCCCGCTAAGTGAAGCAGGCTTGTCGCCCACCGATCTGCAAACCTGTGAACTGCGCGCGCGTTTGGCGGGTTACCGATCCCAGCCGCTCCCGTTCGGCTCAGGTTCTGCTTCAAAACTGGGGACCATCACGCTGCAGGCAATCGGAAACGCGCCAGGCGCAACGAAGAGCGCGGCCGACGAACAGGCGCCGAAGAATGCCAGGAAGGCATTCGAACGCGGCCTGGACATGGCTGCCAAGACGAAATGGCAAGAGGCCATTGACGCTTTCACGAAGGCAACCTCCACTTACGCCCAGTACCCATCTGCCTGGGTCGCCTTTGCTCTTCTGCAAGAGGGAAGCGGCCAGCAGGATGCCGCCGCGAAATCGCTCGATCAGGCCGTCGCCGCGGATCCGAAGTTCGCTTCGCCCTACATTGAGATTGCCGATCTCGCGGTTCAAACAAGTAACTGGGAGCGCGCGGAGGAGTACAGCAAGAAAGCGATTGCCCTCGGCCCGGATTCGTTCGCGCGTGCTTACATGCTAGCCAACCTGTCTGAAGTGCATTTAAAACGCTATGACGATGCCATCGAGAGTGGGAAAAAGGGGATCGCACTGGATAGCGATCATTCCTATCCGGAACTCGAGTTCAACACGGCCGTGGCGTTGCTCGCGCAAGCGAAGCATGAGGAAGCCGCTAGTCATTTGCAAGCCTATCTGGACGCCGCTCCTAACGGAGCTGACGCGAAGCGCGCGAAAGAGCAGTTAGCGCTGTACCATCCAAACAAATAAGAGCCTCGACTTACTCCACAGATAGTTACACTGAGAACATGAGTGCAAAGTATGTGCGGGAGTCTTACAGCGAATACACAGAATTTGCACTCCCCAACGACGCGAATAGCCTGGGCAATTTGCTTGGCGGGAAAGTGATGCACTTAGTTGACCTAGCCGGCGCGATCGCGGCCATGCGGCACGCGCGCCAAACCGTTGTCACGGCGAGCGTTGACCAAATGAACTTTCTGCATCCCGTTCACATCGGGCACTGCCTCCGACTACGGTCCGCGGTGAACCGGGTGTTCCGCACTTCCATGGAGGTCGGAGTGAAAGTTTTCTCGGAAGACCTAATTCGGGGCGAAACGCGTCACACTTCATCCGCCTATCTCACATTCGTCGCCGTGGATTTTCGCGGCGAGCGAATCCCGGTGGAACAAATCATTCCCGAAAGTGACGAAGAAAAGAGACGTTGGGAACAAGCCGGGATTCGGAGAGAATACCGCTTGGCGACACGGAAACGCGACGCTACTTAGTCCGGCAACTTACTCATCTTTGTACATATACTTGATGTTCGGTTTGTACAAGAGCAGGTTCGGTTCCCCGTTCCGATTCACCTTCAGACACGTCTTGTCGTACCACTCGATCACGCCCCGTAAAACTTCGCCGTCGCGCAGCACGAATACCATGGGAGTCTTCGTCTGCATCTGCTTCACGTAGTAAAAGTTCTCCGCGTTAGTTTGGTCCGGCGGGATCGGTTTCTTCTGCGCGGCCTTCTTGGGGGAGGTTGCAGCTTCTTTCACTTCGTTGAATGCCGGGCGGATGAGCTTGCGATTGATTGAATCCACGGGATCCTCGCTTCAAAGTCGAGTCAAAACCGGATTCGGGGTTACCCGGAACCGGGACAACTTGTGTTCAGCGCGTTGTCTGGCTTGATTATTGATATCACAGCGTTAACCGTGTGACAAGTGACTGATACGACTGCGTGAAATTCAAGGGCGTTATTAATTAGAAACAGTAACGGTTGCCGGTGTGCTTAAGAGCCCGCCAATACTCAGCACGATTGGTTGCTGGCCAGACGCTACCGCGGGCATGGTCAAATTCGCCTGTGCCAGTCCTACAGACCCGGGAGTCATTCCCATGAAATACACGGGTGCGTTCACGCCGCCGATTGTGGCTGAGTTCGTCGAAGCGACGTGGGAAAGCGGTGAGGTGGGCGCTACCGCCCCTGTTGCAATCGGATGATCGAGCGGTCCCTGGCCGGTAAAAAATACGGTGATCACTGTTCCGGGTTTTGCGCCGTTTGCGTTGCTGTTCAGAGTGCCATCCTGATTTAACACGATTGCTGTTCCAGTTATTGCGAAAAGGCCCGGCGCGGCGGTTTGCACCTGGACACTCACAGATGACGACTTACCCGCCGGACTGGTCACCATGATTGTGTTTGAGCCAACGTTTGCCTCATACGGCAATTGGGCATTGATCTGGCCTTCACTTACATAAACCAATGGGATCGCCTTTCCATTTACCTGAACTGACGTTCCGTTAATTGCCGAAGGTAACGGAACGGATAAGGCACCCCCCGCAGTGCAGGATAAATTCGTTCCAAAGATCGCTATTAAACCGCCGGGCGCAAGTGCATTCGGCGAGTAACTGCCGGCGTTCACTACCCCTTGTGCTGTGAATACCGGGAGAACATTCGGACAACCGAAAACGGCAAAGAACGCGTCACTCGAACCGCCCCCATAAGTCGATTGGTAAGCACCTTGCGAAACCGGGAAATCGTTGTTTGACGACGCTGTAATCCCCGTGAAATAGATGTTAGCCACGGAGTCGAGTACGAGAGCCGTGCCGATGTCGTTGCCGGTTCCTCCGAAATACGACGAGAACAAAAGGCTAGCGCCGGAATTGCTCAACTTAGAAACAATCACGTCCTGCTTTCCGGCGTTCTTTGATTGCAAAGCATCGGAAGTAACTGGGAAGTCTAGTCCATCCGTTGTGCCAATGAGATAAATGCCGCCAGTTGCATCCAGGGATATCCCATTAATCGCGTCGGCTCCGGTACCTCCGAGAAACGTCCCCCAAAGTCCCTGTCCGTTGTTTTGAAGGACGAGCACAAATCCATCCGATCCACCTCCTGCATAGGCTATTTGATAGACGCCGGTGAGAGTTGGGAAATCTTCGGAACCAGTGGTTCCGGCGACGTATACATTTCCTTTGCTGTCGAGCGCAATGCCACTAGCGGCGTCGGCATCCGCGCCGCCCATGTAGGTCGACCAGTAAGCAAGCGTGGCGTCCGCGAATAGCTTCATGGCGAATCCGTCAGTATTTCCGTGATTCGCATTTTGAAAAGCGCTACTCCCTGGGCCCGTCGGAAAATCGGAGGAACTCGTGGAACCAGCTATGTAAATCCCACCATTCGAATCGATTGTCACGGCATTTACATAGTCGTCTCCGGACCCGCCTATGTACGTCGCGAAGGCAAACACGCCTTGCGTCGAAATAGCCACAATGAAGCCATCGGTGCCGCCATGATTCGTGTATTGAAAAACATTGGTGGCAATGAAGTCAGCCAGAAAGTCCGGTGAAGTGGTGCTCCCCACCATTCGCAGATAATTATCCGAACCGATTGTCATTGCCAGCACGGAATCATTCAAACTACCGCCGAAGAAACCGCTCAGAAGAAGGGTGCTGTTGTCGGAGGACAAACCTGTCAGGAACGCCTTGGTTGTACCTGTGCTTAGGAACTGACTCTGAATCGGTAGCGACCCACTCAGGGGGAAGTCGGTAGAAGTCGTGCTTCCTGCAAGATACACGTTCCCGGATGAGTCAGTTACAATCGCGTTGGCGGAATCGTTTCCGGTCGTGCCCCCAAAGATGGATCTTATCGGCGATCCGGAAGGGGGAACTTTGAGAAGCAGAACGTTTCCGTTACTCAACTTAGTCGAATAAGTGACACCCGCGAAGTAAACGTTTCCTTGGACGTCCACAGTTGCCGCATGCCCTTCATCGATTCCCGTGCCGCCCAGGTAACTGGAGAAACCCACGATCGGATCAATAGTTAGCGGGAACGATTGATCGTAGCTGGAAAACGAAAAGCGAATGATATGATCTGACTCGATCTGAAAGCGGCTCTCCACTTCCCGCCGCTTTCCTTGAATCATCTGATAGCTAACCGGACGATGTTGAAACAGATCGCCATCGGCGGTCGCAATCGTCAAATTGCCCTGAGCATCGACCGTGAGAGCGCGCGCTCCGCTCACGGCCAGTGCGATTGCGTCGGGTCGGCTGCCCGGCGAGACTTGAAAGTCGTACTCGAGTTGCGAACCGTCGCCATGCCAGGTGATGTCGATCCCCGGCAGCGCGCCGCTTACGACGATGCGCCTTGTGAGCGCGATTCCCGTTTTCCAGTTGCGTGGGTCGCGTCCGACGAATCGATTCTCGACCCCGGCGCTCCCTTCACCCCTGATTTGGGCGTGCGACTCAGCGCCGACCAATTCCAACCGAACGGAACTCGTGCCCGAGCGAATCGTTGCTCCGCGAGCGTCGACTCGCACCGCCGAGCCGAACATCTGCGCCTCGTAGCCGGAACCAGCTTGCGCAAACCCGAGAGGGATTGACGCGCCCGGGATAGCCGCGTACGACACCCATTGCGTGGCACCCAGAACGGCAAACAAAACGAAGCGCGATTTCATCCCGCCAAGAGTGATGACGCAGAGCGGACGCCAAACGACGACTGGGTATTTTCTGGCCAAGAAAACAAATGCTTTCAAAGCCTCGAAAAATGTGGTTTCAGTGCGGATGAATACGACGGGGCCTCGCTAGAGTGAAGCTTGAATTTCGACGCCAATTCGCCTCCTTCTCTGATCCTACCTTGACGGTCCGATCGTGCGAAGTGACCGCGAACGGTCCACCCCTGACTTCGAGGCGCACCCCTCGAAGGCCAACGCGCAATCTTAGGTGTCCGTGTCGTCACCCGGGTTTAACGTTCCCGAGAACCTTTCGAAGTTGTCCAGTTCGTCGTATGCTTTTATTGCCGCCTCCCGCTAACTGTCGTCTCAGCCCGTTACTACGTGAGGGGAAGAGTCGATACTGCGAAACAAAGCACGAGATTCAACAGCAATGGTCCAAAGAAACATTATTTCTCTGTCTTAACAGAGGCCTTGATTTCTGTTGTTACTAATTCAATTTTCGCTTATACTGATTTGGCAAATTGAAGAGCGGAGGTAGTGATGGGGACCCTTCCACGTTGCGCGGTGTTCTTCACATACTGGACAAACTTACTGCTCCTCGCCATCTGCGCCGTCCAGCCATTACCCGCCGGGTTTGCTAACTTCGAGGGTTCGCAAACCAATCCGATCAGGATTTCACCGGACGGAAGCCGGTTATTCGCCGTGAATACGGCAGGTGCCTCGCTTTCAGTTTTCGATTTGACATCCCCGCAGGCTCCGGCTCTAATTGCGGAAATCCCGGTCGGTCTGGAACCGGGAGAGCCCCTTCAGGACCACCGGGAAGCCGGCCATCCGCTCGCTGAACGTCGTCAGGTGCTGGGTGACCAGCAGGGTGGTCGGCACTAGCACCGCGACCTGCTTGCCGCCGAGGGCGGCGATGGCGGCGGCGCGCAGCGCGACCTCGGTCTTGCCGAAGCCGACATCGCCGCACACCAGCCGGTCCATCGGCCAGCCGCGCGCGAGATCGGCCGCGACCGCGTCGAACGCCGCCTGC
>JAVHMZ010053571.1:0-11790 GCA_034782995.1 Amazona versicolor | reverse complement strand
CCGGATTTGCCCCCGGCTCATCGTGCCGGGGCCTGTCGGGCTTGGTTGACGGCTGTGACGGCATACGGCAGACACCGTCTGCCCCACCGCTGACCAGTGCTCCAGAAGCTGAAATATCCAAATTCCAGAGACCTTGCCCGCAAGGTCTCATTTTCGCTTGTGCTTTCTCCTCCTAAGCACGACAGCTTATGATCTTTGGCTCTGGAAAAAGCGCCGCGAAAGGAAGCAACGCCAAAGACAACCTTCCGGTCCTGACACGTCAGAGTAGCGGGTTCGAGCAGTTTTGCGTCTTCCTGCAATCCACTCCGAATCTTTCGATTCTTGACATGTCGGGGGCGAGCCAGGCCAATATCGGCTTTATTACCGGACTCGGTCACCGGATCTCTTCCGATGACGCGGTCGGCACCATGCTGCAGGCGTTCGGCTCGGATTTTATGACGAATCAGCAGGCGGCCAGCAACGCGCACCGATTTCTCGAACAGATGCTGACCTTTCCGGACGAGAGCTTCGACGGCGCCTTGATTTGGGATACCCTGCAGTTTCTTTCGTCGCCTTTACTCGACGACGTCATCGCAAAGCTTTTCCGTGTCATGCGGCCGGGCGGTCTCTTGCTCGCTTTTTTCAGCGCCGACGAGAAAAGCACCGACATTCCGCTCTACAATTTTCGCATCCAGGATTCGCGAACGCTGCTGCAAGTACCGCGCGGAGGCAGCCAGCACATCCAACATTTCAACAATCGTATGATCGAAAGAATTTTTCGGGAAGCAGCCTCTTTGAAGTTTTTTCTCACTCGCGGAGCTCTGCGCGAAGTCTTGATCCGCCGTTAGTTCTCGCATGAAATTTTTTTGCAGGAGTTCCCGTGGCATTGGAAGATGAAATAGTGCGTCAGCGTTATGGGCGTTTGGCGCAGATCGAAGCGCTTGGTTTCCGTCCGTACGGCCAAGCCTTCAATTTCTCCCATACCGTGGGTCAAATCTGGAACAACTTCGGCGAGAAGACTCCCGAAGAGTTGGCAACGCGCGTAGATGTTCTGATCGCGGGCCGCATTCAAAGTTTGCGCCGCATGGGCAAGAATGCGGGATTTCTGCATCTGCTGCAGAACGGCCAGAAGTTACAGATCTATATCAGAAAAGATGCCGTCGACGAACGGAGCTTTGCGCTCTTTGACATCCTGGACGTCGGCGACATCATCGGCGTTCGCGGCTATCTCTTTCGCACCAAGACGGGCGAGCTGTCGGTGCACGCCGAAGAACTCTTTTTTCTCTCCAAGATCATCCTGCCGCTACCCGAGAAGTGGCACGGCCTCGAAGATATCGAGATCCGCTATCGGCAGCGCTATCTCGATCTGATTGCGAATCCGGAAGGCCGGCAGATTTTCGTCACTCGCTCGAAAATCATCTCCTCGCTGCGGCGGCAACTCGATGCGCGCGGATTTTTGGAAGTCGAAACACCCATGATGCAGCCGCTCTACGGCGGCGCGGCGGCGCGTCCGTTTGTGACGCATCACAACACCTTAGATCTGCCGTTATACCTGCGCATCGCTCCCGAGCTTTACCTCAAAAGGCTGGTGGTCGGAGGTCTGGAGCGTGTCTATGAGATCAATCGCAACTTCCGGAACGAAGGCATCTCGACGCAACACAATCCAGAATTTACGATGCTCGAGTTTTATCAGGCTTACACGGACTTTCGCGGCATGATTCAGCTTTCAAAAGACCTCCTTCGTGAAGCGGCAATCGATGCTGTTGGTGCGACAACGGTTCACTTTGAAGGGCAGGAAATCGATTTCGCGAACATCCGCGAGTTTTCCATGCGCGAAGCCGTGGTCGAGTTTTGGGAAGGTGACGAGCAGCCTACAATCGAGCAGGTTGCCGATGCCGAATGGCTGCGCAGGCAATCGCGTGAAGCATCGCCTGGCGCCGCTCTTGTCGACCTCTTCGAACGGCATGCCGAAGAGAAGCTGATCCAGCCAACTATCATCTATGATTTTCCCCTGGAGATGTCGCCGCTCTCTAAGACGAAGCCCGACGAACCCGACTTCGTGGAACGATTTGAACTGTACGCCGGCGGCATGGAACTGGCGAACGCCTTCACCGAGTTGAACGATCCGCAGGAGCAGCGCCGCCGCTTCGAGCAGCAGCTCGCGCGCAAAGAGCGCGGCGACGTAGAAGCACACGCTATGGATGAAGATTACGTGCGCGCGCTCTGTTACGGCATGCCTCCGGCGGGAGGCGAAGGAATCGGCATCGACCGGCTTACCATGATTCTTACCGGCTCGAAATCCATCCGCGACGTAATCCTCTTCCCGTTACTTCGTCCCGAAGGAGACATCGGCCTGCTCGCTCGTCTTCGGGATCTGGAATCGTAGCCCGCTTTCCACTTTGCGATGCTTCGTTTTGAATGGATGGTCGCCTGGCGTTACCTGCGGGCTCGCCGTAAGCAAGCTGTCATCTCGATCATCACTATCATTTCTGTTCTGGGCGTTGCTGCCGGAGTAGCTGCGCTCGTCATTGCTCTCGCCATTAACAACGGTTTTCGCAACACTCTGCAGAACAGCCTTCTGAGCGCTACCGCTCACGTGAGCATTCAGGAACGAAGCGCCTCTTACGGCATCGAAGACTGGAACGCTCTTTTGCCTTCACTCCGCAAACTGCCGCATGTCATCTCCGCGACACCCGGCCTCTACGGACAGGTTGCTCTGAAGAGTCCTCTCGTCAGCGCCGGTGCAGTCTTAAAGGGCGTTCCTTTTGCTGCCGGTGAGCCGGCGCCGGAGATGTTGAACCATCTGCGCGCCGGTAGTCTCGAGCCATTGCGCCACAACGGCCGCCCTTACTCGATCATTCTTGGTTCGCGTTTGTGCGAGCAACTAGCGCTTCGGGTAGGAAGCCCGGTAACGGTCATTGGTACGGATCTTACTCCCTTCAAACTCGTCCCCAGCCTTTTTGAATTTCGTGTGGCAGGCATTCTCGAAACAGGTTTATATGAACTAGACTCGGCTTGGGCCTACACTTCGCTTTCCGCTGCTCAGAGAGTACTGGATCTCGGCGGAGTAATCAACTCGATCGAGCTTCGGCTCGATGACATCTACGCTGCGTCACAGGTCGCGGCGGAGGCGCAGAAGTTAATTGGCGCGAAGCTGGTTGCCCTCACCTGGATGGAACAGAACCGCTCCGTGCTCAACGCGCTGCAGCTCGAGAAATCGGTCAGTCTTTTGACGGTGGGCCTCATTGAACTCGTAGCGGCGTTGAACATTCTTGTAGTTCTCGCCATGCTGGTGATGGAGAAGCAGCGCGACATTGCGATCCTGCTGGCAATGGGAGCGCGCAAAAAACAGATCCGAAACATCTTCATTCTGCAAGGCCTGACGATCGGGCTTGTTGGCTCGCTGGCCGGATTAGCAGCCGGATACACTGTAACGGCACTCTGTAACCACTATCAATGGCCGCATCTCGACCAACAGGTTTATTCGATCAGCCATGTTCCGTTTCTGACTCGCTGGACCGACGCTCTTTGGATAACCGGCCTGGCGCTTCTCACAAGTTTCATCGCGACCTTGCAGCCTTCCGGAACGGCGGCGAAGATTGCTCCGGCCGAAGCGCTTCGCTACGAATAGCGCGATGGATCGTGGATCTTCCTTTCGGCGGTATGAGCTTGCCGTGCTGCTGGTGGCAGCGGCGATCTTCATTGGCTGTATCGTGAGCCCGCCGGCGCTCATGGACGATGTCGATTCCGTGCAAGCCAATATCGCCCGCGCCATGCTGCGAACCAGCGACTGGGTGACGCCGCATTTAGACGGCATCCGCTATTTCGAAAAACCACCCTTGAAGTATTGGCTTATTGCCTCTTCGTTCGCCACTTTCGGCGTACACGATTGGGCCGCACGGCTGCCGCTGGCGCTCATCGATGTTCTTCTGTGCTGGCTAACGTTCCGCTTTGGAGCTTGGGCCTTTGGATCTCGTGCGGGAGGTTACGCCGGGCTTATTTTGTCGACGAGCGTCGGCCTGTTTCTGTTTACGCGCGTGCTGATTGCCGATTCGCAGCTCACCTTCAGCATTGTGCTTGCACTCTGGTCTTTCCTGCGGGCGCTCGACGACGAAGAGAGTCGGCCAAGAATGTGGGCACTCCTATTCTGGGCGAGCATAGCGTTGGCGGTTCTCTTCAAAGGACTCATTGGCGCACTGTTCCCCCTCGCCGCCGCGTTCCTGTTCCTGCTCTTCACGAAGCGCTTCACGTCACGCCTTACCTGGCGAAGACTCAATCTCGCGTGGGGCCTCCTTGCGTTCCTCGCAATCGCGCTGCCTTGGCATGTTCTTGCGACTATTCGTAATCCACCTTATTTCCGCTTCAGCTTTGAAAGCGGTCCCGGCAACTATCGCGGTTTCTTCTGGTTCTACTTTTTCAACGAACACATCCTGCGCTTCCTGAACAGGCGCTATCCGCGCGACTACGACACGGTGCCCCGCTTAGCATTCTGGCTGTTGAACCTTGTCTGGTTATTCCCCTGGACCACATACTTGGGAACTCTCTTCAAGAGATCCGCCGAGGCTGACACCCGCGCGAGCAGGACTCGTCTTTTGGCCTGGGGCTTGTGTGGATTCGTGATGATCTTCTTCACGTTCTCTTCCACTCAGGAGTATTACTCGATGCCTATCTATCCGGCAGTGGCTCTCCTTGTGGCATCTCGGCTGAACCAGCAAACCAAGGCTTTTAGGGTCGGCACTCTTGTTTTAGCGTCCATCTGTGGGGCGGCTTCGCTCGTGATGCTCGGCATTTTGGTTCAGGTCTGGAACACGGCAACGCCAGGAGACATCTCCAATGCTCTGCACCAGGACACGACTTCGACTTACACCCTCTCACTCGGACACATGGGTGACCTCACACTCGCGTCTTTCGCTTATTTGCGAACCCCTTTGATGCTGGCCATGGCTGCGACCACACTTGGCACGGTCAGCATGCTGGTTATGAAGAATTCAAGAAAGATCTTCGCGATCGCAGCCATGATGGTCGTGTTTTTTCATGCCGCGCGGCTCGCGTTGATCGCCTTCGATCCTTATCTTTCCTCGCGCCCGCTCGCCGACGCACTCCTGCATTCGCCGCGCGGCAAGCTGATCGTCACCGATCAGTATTATTCTTTCTCTTCCGTTCTGTTCTACGCCGGCATGAATGCGTACTTACTAAATGGAAAGGTGAACAATCTCGAATATGGATCGAACGCCCCGGGTGCGCCGCGCGTGTTCATAAACAACGCCGGACTCGCCCGTCTCTGGCGCGGGCCGGAACGGATGTATCTCGTAGCCGACCATGAATTCATGCCGTCGATCCAAGCAGTAATTGGACCGAAATCGTACACCGTGGTGAAAGAGAGCGGCGGCAAATACCTGATCGCCAACATCCCCGCCGGCTAAAGATCAGGTCTTGACTGCAAAATCCCAGACCAGCAATTGGATCTCGTCGCTATCGCCGTTTTCGGCGTACTCGATCATGGCGTATTCGCCAGGCTCGAGTTGCTTTTCAGGCCAAACACGAAACAGGCCGTCCGCCAGTTCCTGCTCGAACGTATCCATTTGCTTCTTTTCTTCGTAGGCTTGTTTCACGACCGCGATGATCGAGATATTCTCCACCACCCGAAAATCCTTTTTTGGAGTAAGCCGGATGATCCCAAACCGTTCTTGTTTTGCCAGCCGCAAATAAAATGACGGCCGATTCTCATGCACCGCGAAACGCGAATGCTCGCCTTTGATCACGACAGTTGCCTTGCCTGGAATGATCGGCACCGGACTGATCACCTGCAGCACTCGCCGCCTCTTGTCCGTCACAATCTGGTAATCAGCTGCGGAGAGCGGCTCGACTTTTCCATTGACGAGAAAGTATGCTCCTGGTTCCATTGGAACGGCGGCAATTTCGCGATTCAACTCGCGTTCAGCCTTTTCCTCTTCATCGTCGGCAGCAATTTGGCGGCCGCTTTGTTCCGCGTCGGCGCGCCGTTCCCGCTCCGTCTTTTGCAGATCGACCAGATCGACCGGGATCTCTTCCCACTCGCCGCGTTCGGTGCTGAAGTAGCGGATGCGTTCGCCTTGCACCTGATACTCACGAACCATGTGGTACCCGCCGTCTTTGAGGTAGAGCTTGAACGTAGCGCCCAGCAGGAGCGCTGCCGCGAGAAAGAGAAGCAGTACCGCCTTCACAACCACAATCTTCGCACCGGTCGAGATAGTAAGAGAAACAGACTAATGAATTATGCGTAATCAGAAAAATTGTTGACAGAGCGCTGGACAAGCTGCTCTGATGCTTGCGCCCTGACCTATCGTATGCAAAAAGCTTACGTGAGAGTCATGCCAGCCTCTCCGGGCTTCGAAACACAACCGGCACGGGGATGCAGCGGATGCTTGGAGTTGGCGCGGAAGTAATAGGGGAATGGAGATTGACTACTGGGTCATCTGGAGAGGTGAGCGTTGACTCAGTCCCACGGTAAAAACAGGAACGCTGAGACCCTCCGCGGGGCGACTATACGGCGAGAATATTGGCGACCTAGCCTCGTCCTGCTGGAAAATTCCCGCCGGAGCTTCGCGCAAACGAGAGTATCGGACTGGTCCGCGAGTTCAGGCGCATCGTAATCGGCCCGCCTTCAGCATCAGCTAAAGAAAGTGCCCGCAATTCTCCCCGATCATCTGCTCCAGCAGCCGTTCCGCGCGCCACGCAACCAGGTTCACAATCTGTTAGCGAATTTCCTGTAAGCGCGCTTTCGTCCAACTTCGCATCCAGCTTATCGAGACATTGGCGAGAGACGTTACCTTCTCTTCGAGCACCGCTATGCGCTCGCCCTGAGCAGGCTGCGAGGATCGCTGCGCGGGAAGCGTAGCGATCATGCACAGCACGTAAGCTAACCGTTTCTCACTTCGAGTGTACTCTGTACTTCCCGGTGCGGCAGTCTAAACCTCGTTCTATAAATTGCGAGAGCGCGACTTTTGAGAATCTATTACGGCGCAGACGTTGAGGCAGACCACTTACGACTCGCCCGAAGCCTGGCCCTCGCCCGCTACAATCTTCGCACCTGTCTCGTGCGCTAATCTGAAGCTACGTATGGCGAAGATCGGCGAGGTACTCGGGTCCGCTGCGGCAATTGCGAAAGGCATGGGCATCACCTTTAGGGAGATGCTGCAGCCGACGATCACTGAAGAGTATCCGGACGGACCGGCGAAGCTCGAGGAACGCTTTCGCGGGGCGCACGTTCTGCAGCGCGACGAGAACGGACTTGAAAAGTGCGTCGCCTGTTTCCTCTGCGCTGCCGCGTGTCCGTCGAACTGTATTTACATCGAGGCTGACGAGAATACCGGCGAAAAGCGCTTCAGCGGCGGCGAGCGATACGCGTCGGTCTACAACATCGATTACAACCGCTGCATTTTTTGCGGCTACTGCGTAGAGGCCTGCCCGACCGACGCCATCACGCATGGGCACGGTTTCGAACTGGCCAGTTATAATACCTCCACTTTGGTCTATCGGAAAGAGCAGATGCTGGTTCCGCTAGCTGAGGGTGGTCTCGCGCCCACGCAGCACAATCCGACTCCCGCCGGCGCCGAATCCGTTCCTACCTACTAAGTCAGCGCAGCTTAAACGAGTAACGAGTACGTCCCTAAGTCTCGCGCCGTCAAAGATCGAAGACCTTCTCCAGCAAGTTCGCGAAGCGGCGCCCGCGTTGCGCAGGCATTTGCTGCAGCGGGCCGAATATCCGCACCAGGATATTGTATTTTTGGCTTCTCTGGGACTGCTCGCGGCTCCTTTGCCCCAACGTTTCGGCGGACTCGGTATCGCTGCGGACCGCACGCTTACTTACGAGCTCCTGTCTCTCTTACGCTCAATCGGCGGCTGTAATTTGGCCATCGGCCGGATCTATGAAGGCCACGTCAATGCCCTGCTCCTGATCGAGCTTTATGGGACGGAAGAACAGCTCGGGGAAGCCGCACAAGACGTGCTTTCCCGTGATGCTGTGTTTGGCGTTTGGAATACCGGACCGCCGCAGTCTCCGGTTTTGACAGCGCTCGATAACGATCGATTCCTGCTGCATGGCAGCAAGACGTTTGCCTCGGGAGCCGGTCACATCGCGCGCGCCCTGGTCACCGCGTCGGACGAAAAACTGGGGTGGCAAATGGTGCTGCTGCCGGTCGACCGGCTGGCGCTCGGGATTGATCGCGAAAGTTGGAATCCGCTGGGCATGGAAGCCTCCGACAGCTTCACAGTGACTTTCGACAACATAGAACTCCATCGCGCGGCCCTGATCGGACCGCCGGGCGCGTATTACCGCCCACCCCACTTCACCGGTGGCGCGATTCGTTTCTGTGCCGTTCAGTTAGGCGCGGCCGAGACGCTGTTCGATCTTTGCCGCGAATTCGTCTCGGCAAGTCAGCGCAGAGAAGATCCTCATCAGCTGTACCGGCTAGGTTGCTTGGCTGTAGCGATCGAAAGCGGAAAGCAGTGGCTGCGACAGGCAGCAGCTTGGGCCGAGTCTGACGGCGATTGCCATTCCTGTGTCACGACACACGCACACATGTTCCGGGTCGCGACGACGCAGATCTGCAACACAGTTCTCGAAATCGTGAAAGTTTGCGTCAATGCCCGGGGTTTAACCGGAGACACTCCGATGCCGCGGTTCATACGCGATCTAGAAATGTATCTACGGCAAGCCGGTGAAGACGGAGCCGTGACACATATCGGACGAAGCGCGCTCGAAAAGTTGTAAGACCGTGTCCGAGTCTCTTTCCCGTGGTTACTTCGAGGACGTCTATGCCAACCGCGACGATCCCTGGGGTTTCGCTTCGAGCGAGTACGAGGCAGGCAAGTATGCCGAGACGATTGCGACTCTTCCGAAAGAACGTTATGCGAATGCGCTCGAAATCGGATCTTCCATCGGAGTACTCACATCGCGGCTTAGCGAGCGCTGCGATAGGTTGCTTTCGATCGACATCGCGCAGCAGGCTATCGACCGCGCTAAGACGCGCTGCGCCGGATTAAAGAACGTCACGTTTGAGCGCCGCTCGGCTCTGGACGAATTTCCCGAGGGGCGCTTCGATCTGACGGTCGTTTCCGAGGTGGGCTACTATTTCGGGCTGACGGATCTGGCCAAGGTCGCCGATCAGATTGCGGCGCACTCGGCGGAACGCGCGCAATTGCTGCTCGTCCACTGGCTCCCGTTCGTGCACGATTATCCATTGACCGGAGATCAGGTGCACGAACTTTTTCTCGAAAGACCGGAGTGGACGCGCGTTACTTCCTTACGGCGCGAGCTCTATCGCATCGACTTGCTCGAGCTCATCCGAGCGGAACGATCAGAATAGGTGTCGTGGTCGGAGCGGGCGAGCCTCCGTTAGGTTCGACGCTGACGGCAACTGCCTGATATCGTGCAGTATCGATCGGAGTGGTTCGGATATTCAAAGAAGTACCCGACACTGAAGGCCGGAACAAACCGACCGACTCCGGCGCTCCTTTTGTTGGGATCAACCAAAGTTGGAATGTCCGATTCTGGCTCAGCTGCGGCAGATCCGAACCGACAAATACCAAACCACGCTGCCGGTTCACGAAGACATGACCTTGCGGGCGATTTTGCGCGATGCCGAATTGCACCGCCTTCGTTTCCGACTTACTCAGAATGTCGACAGCCGCCCGGAGCTGAGTTCGCTCAGCCTCGAGATCACGAATCTGATCCTTATAGCGATTGACCGAAGAGGCCAGCCAGAACGATAGCACTAAAAGCGCGGCGCAAGCGGCGGCCAGCGGCCACAACCAATTGAACGCCGAGGTCTTTCGCTCGGGTTGAATGGCGGCGAGTACCCGCTTGCGGAGACCGGCGGAAGGCTGCATTGAAGGCGCCATGCCGCTCAGCGCAGCTGTTACTGGTAAAGCTCCGCGAATCTGCTCCGCGCAAACCTGGCAGTCGGTTTCCAAATGCTCGCGGATTTGAAGCGCTTCGGCTTCGTCGAGCACGCCGAGCAGGTAAAACTCGTAAAGGCCTTGCATTTGCTCGTGTGTCATTTCGTCACACCTGCCTTTACAGCCACGCGCAACCGCTCCATCGCAGTGCGCATCCAGCTCTTCACGGTCCCTAAGGGCTCTTGCAATTCATTCGCGATCTCAGATTGCGAGAAGCCCTGGAAGTAAGCCATTTCCATGACCTTCTTCTGATTGGACGTAAGATCGGTGAAAGCCGCTTGAACTGCGCGCGCGTTGTCGATGGTCGACTCAGGCCCTTGCGGATGGTAAGAGAAGGAAATCTGATCGGTTAAGTCAATCGAGCGAACGCGTGTCTGGAACTTTGCTTGCGCCGACCGCACGTAATCGATAGCAATGTTGCGCGCGATCGAGAGAATCCAAACTCCTAATGTGCCTTTCTGAGGATCGAAATCACGGGAACGATTCCAAACACGCAGGAAGAGCTCCTGAACGAGATCTTCGGCAACGCTCTGGTCCCGCGTGACGCGATAGAGCAAAGAGAATGCAAGGCCGGAGTACTTATCGTACACGGCAGCCATGGCGTCGGGGTCGCGCGCGCGGAGCTTATCTGCCAGCTCCCCGTCCGCTCTCTCTTTAGCGCTCATGCCCTTCGAACATAGACGAGCTTTTCCGAAAAGTGACGCAAAATTTTATGAGCAGCGGTTTTGGTACTTCGCCCTGGCATTTTGCGGAGACTTTTATCATCCGCGGTTTGGACGGCTTACGTAACAAGCGGTGAAAGACCTAAGACATGAATCTGGCAGCCAAGTTTCTATGCATCGGTTTAACCGCCGGCATCATCAGCGCCGCTCCTGTTACCAAGAGCGGTCATTTCACAAGCGATGACCAGGTATACGAATACACGTTCAATCTTAGCGGAAGCAGCAACGTGGATCTGTATACGACATCCTATGCGTCAGGTGGCTTTGTTCCCGTGCTCACGTTGTTTGATGGCGCGGGAAACTTCGTCGCCACCGACGGGGGTTCCGCGAGTTGTTCCGACGGCCGGAAGATGAGCTCCTCTACTCAAATGTGCGACGACGCTTTTCTCTTCGAAAGTCTGGTGAAAGGCAAGTACAGCGTTACGCTCACCGAATTCGATAACTTTGCGAATGGTCCGAAGCTATCGGATGGTTTTTTTGAAGAGGGACAAGGCAACTTCACGGAGCAATCCTGCCTGGGTGCGAGCAAGCCTTTCCAAGAGACGGATCTTGCGCCGTGCGCGCAGCGCAGCTCTGCCTACTCATTGACCATAGACTCCGTGGCAACACCGGAGCCAAACACGATCTGGCTTTTACTTGCTGCCTGCGTTCCGGTGATTTTCGCGGGACGCAAACTGTCACGCCAGAGCGCTTAACAAAACGTTTTTCTTAACCGATTTATTCATAAGGAGAGTTATGTCAGGATCCGTGATTTCAGAAGTTCTCGAGCAGTCGCCGAACCGGCGAAGCTTATTACGCAAGCTAGGGGTTGCGGCTGCTGCAGCAGGTGCTGCGGCCACGCTGGATTTAAAGGCAGCCGGACCCACACAGACAGACATCGATGTGTTGAACTTTGCCCTCAACCTCGAGTATCTGGAAGCGGAGTTTTACACGGTAGCGGTGACCGGTAAGACGCTGGAAGAGTCGGGATTGAGTGTAGGCGGTCCGAATGCCGGCAAGACGTACGGAGGCAGTAAAGTTACGTTCACCAATACGTCTCTTTTCACTCCGCAGGTGGCGGCGGAGATCGGAGCAGACGAGCGCACTCACGTTGCCTTGCTGCAGGGTGCGTTAGGCAGCAAAGCGATTCCGAAGCCCACGATTAACTTAA
>JAVHMZ010053464.1:0-11795 GCA_034782995.1 Amazona versicolor | reverse complement strand
ATTATCGCTTCCTTCGCGATCTTCGTGAACATTCATCTACGCTCTACGACATTGCCGGTCAGATTGACACCACGCGCTCCCTCGAAATAAATGGCGCAGTCAGCCGCATCCAAGCCGCCGCGGTGACCGGGAACTACTTCCAGGATCTCGGGATCCAGCCGTCCCTCGGCCGCCTCCTGACCATGGGCGACACCCATGTCGCTGTCCTTCCTCACCATCCCGGGACTCGCGACTCCAACGGTCAAGTGATAAGGCTACAAGGTCACCCTTTTACTGTAATTGGAGTCGCGCCCCCGTCGTTCACCGGAATCAACATCGAAACCACGCCTGACATTTGGATCCCTTACCGCGACTTACTGGAGTTGTCCCGCACGCCGCATCCTGATCTCAATCGCTTCGTCACCGAAATCGTCGCGCGAACGCGGCCCGGTGTGTCGATCCGAACTGCGCAGATCGAAACCGTCGCTCTCTGGGACCGATACAACCAAACTGTAAGTCCCGCCGGAGACGTCGGAAGCCTCAAGCGCGGACATCTCGAAATCCATTCGCTCTCGCATGGTGAGTCGCCTCTTCGCGCCCAATCCGAAACGCCACTCCTGCTGCTTCTCTCAGGAGCTATCCTTCTTATGTTCCTGGTCTGCGCGAACGTCGGCGGACTGCTTCTATCCCGCATCGCTCGGCGCGAACGGGAAACCGCCATTCGCGTCGCGATTGGCGCAAGCCGCGGAAGGTTAGTGCGCCAACCGTTACTCGAAAGCTTGTGTTTGACGCTTATCGGAGTTACCGCGGGATTAGTCATCGCCCAATCCATCCTTCCGGCGTTACTTAGTTGGCTGCCGCCAGCCCGCGGCGCAGGAATCGATCCCGCCGAGCTTCGCCTGTCCACGCTACACTTATCCCTCGATTACCGCGTGATCCTATTCACCCTGCTCCTGTGCCTTTGGATCGCGGCTCTCTCCGCCGTACCACCCGCATTCCGCAGCGTCCGTCTCGAAATAGATTCGGTCTTGAAGAACACGCGAGCCACGCGCCGCAGTCGTAATGTACAGACAGTTCTCTGCGCGGCTCAAGTTGCCCTCTGCACTACGCTCCTGATCGGCGCAGGCTGGATGGTGCACAGCCTCGCGAATCTTCAAAGTGCTGACGCGGGTTTCGATCGCGACCATGTTGCCATCTTCTCTATCGATCCCTATGTTCGAGGTTATGACGCGCAGCGCACATGGACGCTACAAACGCGCCTGCTTCATGACATCCGCGACTTACCGAGCGTGCAAGCCGCCGCTCTTGCATCTCGCGCTCTCATGCGGGGCATCGGGCTCGGCAACTCCGTAGTCTTTCCCGGATATCGCCATGGCGGTATCGTCAACTGCAGCGTCAATAGCGTGTCTCCCGATTACTTCCGAGTGATGGGAATGCAATTAGTCTCCGGACGTGACTTTATATCGAGCGACATGGCGCTCGAAGGGCGACTCCAGAACGTCGTTGTAAACCGGGCTTTCGTCGGTAAGTTCCTTCATAACCGCGAAGCTTTGGGCGCTAAGTTCGGCACAGGTCAGCGGTTTGTGACTCCGCATTATCAGATTGTCGGAGTCGTTGCCGATGCCAAATACCGCTCAATGAGAGAAATACCGCCGCCCACTTATTTCCTCTACGACTTCGGGCCCAGTGCGTACCCCGATGCCTTCATTCTTCATGTTCGTGGCCGCACCAATGCCGCGGCGATCATCGATCCCGTTCGACGCGCAATCCGCGACATCGATCCTGAACTTCCTGTCTTTCAAGTCGCGACTCTTTCACAGGAAGTAAGTCGCTCGTTATGGCGGGAACGCCTTCTCGCCTCACTTACATCTTGTTTCAGCGCCTTCGCAGTATTCCTCTCCGCGCTGGGCATCTACGGAGCGCTTGCCTACTTCGTGGTCTCGGCGCAACGTGAATTGGGAATCCGCCTAGCACTGGGATCCAACCGGTTACAAGTCTTGCGTCTACTCGCCTCGCGGCTCGCGCCCACGATTGGCGCTGGTCTGCTCGCGGGATTCGTACTCACTTGTATCGCGAGTAACTGGGTTTCCAGCATCCTATTTGGTGTGCATCCTGCCGACGTCGCGACGCTCGCGGCCGCACTCCTTTTCATCACCGTAACCGCGCTCGCCGGAGCCGCTCTTCCCGCCGCTCGCGCCTTGCGCTTAGACCCCGCCGCTACCTTGCGCTCTAATTAGGGGTATCAAGCGCCCCCGCTTCAGAAACAATAGGTCGTTCAGATTTCTAACTCAGCCCCACTTCATCAAACCCGGCACCGAACGCGTGAGCGGGTCCTCGTAATGATTGGGGCTAATGCGGAGCGCATATCCGAGCCTTCCCGTCTGCCGAGGCACAATCTCACGCGAGTAGACCGCTGCGTTGCCATCCTGCTCGACCGCTTTGAGCACCGTCACTTCCGTGTCTACCAGCGTTCCATTCACGCCAACGCGTCCGAGCACAACTTCCACTCGTACGTCGTCCGGCTTGAGTCCGGCGAGTTCCACCGTGGCGCGGACGGGAAGCATCCTCCCGCTGGTTAGCGGCTCCACCGGAATGGAACCGGTGTTCACAAAGCGCACCTGGTGCCAAGCCGCGCGAATCTTGCGCGACCACGTTGCCCGGTCGCGTGCTTGTTGATAAGCGTCTTCCTGCACCTTTGTGTTTGCGGCATGCGCGGGGGTATACAGCTCACGATCGTACTCGGCCACCATGCGCCGCGCATCGAAACGCGGCGTGATCCAAGTCAGCGACTGTTTCGACCGGCGGATCCACTCCGATGTTCCGGTGCTCCGGCGATCGTAAAACATGGGCACGATCTCGTTTTCGAGCAGATAGTAAATCGCGCTGGCATGCAGTCCGTCGAGACTCTCGGAGTACAACTCGCGATCACCGATCGCCCATCCGCCGGAATGTTCATAGGCCTCGTCGAACCATCCGTCGAGAATGCTCAAGTTGAGCACACCGTTCATCGCGGCTTTCATCCCGCTGGTGCCGCAGGCTTCCTCTCCGCGGCGCGGCGTGTTGAGCCAAAGATCCACGCCTTGAATCATCTCGCGCCCTACCTTCATGTCGTAATCTTCGAGAAACACCACGTGCTTCCAGAGTTCGGGGTCGTAGGCATATTGCGCGATCTGGCGGATAAACTCCTTGCCCGGCGCGTCTTTGGGATGCGCCTTACCTGCCAAGACGATTTGCACCGGCCGGTCTTTATCGAGCAGGATCTTCTTCAGGCGATCGATGTCGCGGAACAGCAGCGTCGCTCGCTTGTAAGTCGCGAAGCGCCGCGCGAAGCCAATGGTCAGCGCATTGGGATCCAGCACCTCCGAAGCATTGCGGATCTCGCTCGCGGCGGCTTTTCGGCGCGATGTCGACTCCACTTGGCGTTCGCGAACGAAGCTAATCAAGCGGCGTTTGCGGCGGCGATGCGCGGAAGCAATCTCGTCATCGGGAATCTCGTTGATCTGCTCCCATACCGACGTATCCTCGCTCCAATCGCGCCAGCCCGGCGAAAGGTACTTATCGTAGAGCGTGGCCATGTCACCGTTGAGCCAACTCGGCAGGTGAACGCCGTTCGTTACTGAAGTGATCGGCACTTCCCAATCCGGTAGCTCCGGCCATAAGCCCTGCCACATCGATTGCGAAATTTCGCGATGCAACCGGCTTACGGCATTGCGGTAAGAAGAGGTGTTGAGCGCCAGGATCGCCATCGACAGCCGCTCGGAACGGTCATCGGGATTCTTGCGGCCTAGCGCCATCAGTTGATCGAAAGAGATTCCGGATTCGTGACAATAACGTTCGAAGTAGTGATAAACCAGACCAGGGTCGAAAAGATCGATACCCGCGGGAACCGGCGTATGTGTGGTGAAAACGTTGTTGGAGCGCGTCGCTTCCAGCGCTTCGTCGAACGAGAGCCGCTGATCCGCCATCAATACGCGAAATCGCTCGAGCGCCAGGAACGCAGAGTGCCCTTCATTCATGTGGTAAACGGTCGGCTCAACGCCCAGCGCTTTCAGCGCGCGCAAACCGCCGATGCCGAGAACGATCTCCTGGCGGATGCGCATATCGTTGTCGCCGCCGTAGAGTTGATTGGTGATGCAACGGTCTTCAGGACGAGGGTTGTCGGGTAGGTTGGAATCGAGCAGTATCAGCGTGATGCGGCCCACGGCTAGCTTCCAAACTTTTAATTGCAACCTCCCGGAGGGAATATCAACGTGAACGTGGATCTCGGAGCCGTTCGCATCCAGCGCGGGCAGGATCGGCAGCGTATAGAAGTCGCTTGCCGGATTGCGTTCCTGCTGCCAACCATCGGCATTCAGAAACTGGCGGAAGTATCCATGTTGATACAGCAGCCCGACGCCAATCAGGGGGAGATCGAGATCGCTTGACGACTTCAGGTGATCGCCCGAAAGCACGCCAAGCCCGCCGGAGTAAATCGGCAAGCATTCAGTCAATCCATACTCGGCGGAGAAGTACGCGATGAGTTTGCCATCTTTGTTTGCCGATCGCTGCATATGCGCGTCATAGCGTTGGCACGCGAGAGCATATTGGGATACGTACCGCGAATCCTGTGCGGCCCGCTCGAGCGTGGCCTGGGAAGCGCGACCCAGCATCACCACGGGGTTGTAACCGGCCTCTTTCCAGAGCGCCGGATCCAGGCGGCGGAACAACGAACGAATCGCCGGTTCCCAAGCCCACAAGATGTTGTAAGCAAGCTCCGGCATGCGCGACAACGCGGGCGGAATGGTGGGACGCACCAGGAACTCTCGAAGCGGTTGAATGTGAAAACCCATGCTAGTAAGTCTTCATTATATGGTTTCAACCGCGCAGTCGCTTCGATAAGCGTGCTAAGCCGGTCATCTACTCCGCTTTAGGCACGCGTCCGCCGAAACAGGTCGAGCGCCTACAATGTATTTCTGCGCTACATGCGGTCGCCCCAAACGGCTAGTCGTTCACTCCCTCTACTCATCGCGTCTGCTCTCTACCTTCTGATCGCTCTAAGCATTGGCGTTGCCGATGTGATCTTCATCGTTCGTTATCATTCACGTTTTCCTTTCGGGGATTACTGGATCTGGCTGGGCAAATATTATGAGCGCAGTCTCGGAACGGCTCTACTGAGCCAATACACCGAGCATCGCTTAGTGCTTCCCGGTATCTTGTTTTTTCTCGACCAACGGTACTTTGGCGCGAGAAACGCGTTTCTCACCGGGTGTGTTTTAGTGGTCAACTTAGCCGTAATCATTCTATTGACGACGCCTCTTCTTCGCGACCGCGTTGTTCCACTTGCCGCTCGCATGACGGTTTTAGGCTTCGGCGTGGTCCTGTTTTTTTGGTTCGCGCAAGGTGGAACGTTTATTTACCCGTTCTTGATTGCCATGGCCATGGCGAATATGTGGATTTTGGTTGCTCTTTGGCTGTTTCTGAAAGCGACTGAACCTGCTGCGAATCGTCTGTACCTATGGGGTGTCATCATATGCGGCTGCGCGGCCACGTTTTCTTATGGTCATGGAATTCTTATCTGGATCCTGCTTTTGGTGAACTCAATTCTGCTGCGTTTATCATGGAAGCGCGTTGCAGCTCTTGCTTTGGCGTTCGGCATCACTTCCCTTCTGTATTTCCGGCACTATTTTAATCCGTTCCACCATGGGCCGTTTGCAGGACTTTCGGATCCCGGGCATTTCATTCGATATGTGGTCTTGATCATTGGCTTACCTCTATTCGGCGTGGAGAAGCTCGATGTCACGTTCGCCTCAAATACCTGGCAATACTTGTGTTCCCTTCTCGCGATTCTCATTGCGTCCTTCGCCCTGATCGCGTTCTTTCGCCGCAGACGCAGCGAAGGACTGATCCATCACTCGATTCTCATGCTTGGACTCGGAACGGCCATACTGGCGGGTCTGAACCGGGTCAATTTCCCACTGAATCAAGCGTTGTCGGGAAGATACTTGCCGATCCCGGTCCTGTTCTGGATCAGTTTGGCTTCGATTGTCGTGACTGCGCTCAGCCGCTTCGGGTCACGGGGCCGGGTCGCTCTCGCAGTCGCGTGCAGCGGGTTGGCCGCCGCATCGTTCGCTACGATGCCGTCGCACCTCATATTTGCCCGGTATCTCAGCGATCGCGAGCGGAACCAAGAAGTAGCCGCGCTTTCAATGGGCGTAGGAGCGGCTGACCGTTCTGCAATTACCGCGGAGCTGGCCCCGGATGACCGATTAGTCAGGATTGTAGATAGCGCCTATATGAAAGCCACGGGACGCCTATCGATGTTCTCGTTACGCGATAGCAGCTTCATCGGAACTCAGGTGAGGTCCCAGTTTCAGGTCGAGCCGGCTGGGACCTGCTTGAGTGGCCTTGATGAAGTGAAGCGGTTGGTGGCGCCGGATCGCGGGGTTCGTTTATCCGGATGGGCCTTTGACCCGCAGCTCAACAAGACACCCAGTGAGATACTCGTCACCGACTCCACCGGTGTGATTTTGGGGCTGGGATTAAGCCACCGGCCTCGGCCAGACGTAGGCGCCTTCTATCACAATTCTGCGATGTCCGATTCCGGTTGGGTGGCTTATATGCGGCTGCCCGGAAACGGCGAGCGCCAACTCGGAGTGTTCGGAAAGTTTGACGAAAGTAAGGTGTTATGCGACCTGACTTCGCGACTTAGTGTGCTGCCGGAGTAATCGTTCGCTCTTGATAAATTCGGAAGGCTTGAAGCGATCGGCGTCGGTAAGTGGGCTCAGATCAGGCCGAGGCTTGTGCGCAATCCATTGCTTTCGCCACTTCGTCTCGAAGCGTTTGCGGTTTTGCTCGAATAGCTCGTTGTATTTCTCCGGCGAGAGCTGCGCGAAGGAGCCTTGCCCAAAATGGTGAACGAAGCAGTCTTCCGCAATGGCGACACGATAGCCCAAAGCGCGGATGCGATCCGAAAAGTCGTCGTCCTCAAACATGCCGATTGCGAACGACTCGTCTAGACCCCCGCTGGCGTCCCAGACGGCGCGAGTCGTAACTCCACAAAATAGCGGAACAACGGCGACATCGACCAATATGCTGCGAAACTCTCGGGTGCGACCGACGGCGAAAGCTTCCATTTGCTCTGAGTCGCGGTAACTTACTGGGATACGAGCTTCGTTCCCGGCAAAGTTTGTCACCGGACACAGGAGTCCTAATTTCGGGTTGCTTTGAAAGTGCCGGAGGAGATTATAGGCCCAGCCCGGAGTCACCATCGTGTCGGCATTTAGAAATAGAAGATATTCCCCCGACGATTGGTTTGCACCCCAATTATTGGCGCGGGAGAACCCCAGGTTTTCTTCGCAAAGCCGGGTTCGCAGACGAGGAAACAACCGCACATACTCTTTTAGGATCAATGCGGTTTCGTCTTTCGATTGATTGTCAATCACCAGAACTTCATAGTTTGGGTACGAAGTATTCCCAAACACCGATTCGAGACACGGACCGATAAAGTCGGCGCTGTTATGGGTTACGATCAGGATCGAAACAAGAGGATATGTCCCCGAGACTGCCTCTTCCGTACGTTCGACCCGGCTCGACCAGGTATTCGCTTTGGCGAAGGCGACCCGGCGCTCGCGGAGAGACCGGTCATTCTCACTAACGGCGCGATCCAGCTTCGTGGCAAAATCCGGTGCATCGGAACTGATATAAATCAGGTCGCCGCATTGCTGTAGTTCCGCCATTGCCGTTGCGACCACAGGCTTACCGAGGGAGAAGTACTCATAGAGCTTCACCGGATCGGTCGCCTTTGTCACCGCATTCAGTAGGAACGGTATCGTGCACGCGTCGAAGTGAAACAGATAAGACGGTATGGTCTCGTAAGGCTGGTTACCGAGTAATTGAACATTGGGGAGAGCTTGTAATTCCGAAACGTCGCGATCAAAGACTTGCCCGATCAAGACAAATGAATACCCAGGCCGCAACTTCGCGACCGCAGTGATCAAGTCAAGATCGATCCAGTCGGCGATGGCGCCGAAGTAGCCGATGATCGGACGGGTAACTCCCTCCAGCGATCGATTTGGACTCGCTTCGGAGAAGAACTCGTAATCCGCTCCGTTTCTGACTAGGATTGGATCGAGACCTTGGGCCCGGAACTTCTCATCGAGCGCCGCGCCCGTGACGACCAGAATGTCGCATTCGCGAATCAGGAACTTCTCTTCACGGACGTTGAATTTTCCTATGTTCGGAAAAGTGTCCCAGTCGTCCATGCAGTCGTAGAGCAGCTTCCACGAAAAGCGCTCCCGGAGCTTCAAAGCGAGCCGCCGCCAGAATGGTAGTTGAGCGACGATTACGGTGTCGGCTAAGTTGAAGTCGTCACGTAAATGCGATATCGATTCGAGCATCGGATCGATATGCTCCTCACGAAGTTCTCCCCGATATATATCGGGCGGCGGACAGCGTAAGTGAACTTCGACGATGTTTTTGCGAAGCTCGGATGAGGCAAAAGCCTCTGATTCGGATGGCGGAACAAAGCGGCTCGGGCTCACCCAAAAAACTCGATGACCGCGCCGCGCCCACTCGGCCGCAAACTGCTGGGGACGTTGGAAGCGGAAGTCGAAGTCAATAACCGCCAGAATCAAAACGTCGTGCTTGGATCGAGGCACAGAATGATGAACAACAGGTTCCGGCGTTTCCGGTGGGATAACCTCTGGTACATCGGGCAGATAGTTTCGCACCTCAGGAAACGTTGGCTCGTATTCGTTAAGCGAGCCCACGCGACCGAGCGGTAGCCCTAACACCCATCGCAAGAACGACAAGCCCGATCGGCGGAAAAGAAGCGTGTAGGCCTTCCGGATCGCCAGCATCGCCCTCCACGCGCGCTGCTCACGTTGCAGACGAAGATTCGCGGCGAAATCACTTTCGAACTTCTGCTTGCGCGCCAGGAACGAAGTGTGGCGATCTTCCAAGCTCTTGACGTACTTTTTTGCTTCGGCCTGTTCCTTCTGATAACCGGCAATCGTGCTGCGGAGCGTTTGATTCTCGGCATTGAACGTTTGGAGACGCTCTTCGTTCCGCTCAGCCTCTCCTTTCCACTGACTTATCTGGCCCGTGTTCGCCCGGAGGCCGCGCCCCAGTAACTCGATGCATTCATCCGGTAAGCCGGCAAACTCAGGCGGCGCCTCAAGTAATGCCATGAGCGCGCGAAGGGAGTTGTAGCTTGTGCGCCGAAGAGATTCTACATCCGGAATTTGCCCGGCACGCCACACGTCCACTAAGTGGCCGCTCAAAGATCGAGCGTCGAATG
Organism: Amazona versicolor; assembly: GCA_034782995.1. NCBI lineage: Eukaryota > Metazoa > Chordata > Aves > Psittaciformes > Psittacidae > Amazona > Amazona versicolor. Next base: position 2,539 of record JAVHMZ010053464.1, on the reverse strand, counting down.
ACGTTACTTCCACCAGCGGCATCTGCCCGTTACAACTTGTGGCAAACGCTGCAACCTTCGGATCGTACGAAAGCGCGACCGCCGGAACACCTGCATTCGCCGCGAAAATCAGCGCATGTAGACGCATGCCTAAAATGACCGCACAATTCCCGAATGCGCCTGAGATCTCTTCGTAAGACAGAGGATTCGATACTCTCGCCCGTTCGCCGCAACGCATCGCCGCGAGAATTCGCTCGGCAATCGCTCGATCGTTTTCGCGCTCTCCGGCAAGCTCCTGAAATGGGAATAGTAAAACCGAACCACCGGTGCGGTCGACCCACTTATCGAAAGTGGCCGCTAGCTCGCGAACGACATACGGAAGACTAACACCGATTTCCCACGAGCGTACGGCGGCGCCTAATACGGGTTGTGAGAGGTTTTCGTCGATACTTACTGCACCATTCGGAGTAAGTGAGAGCGCGGGATCGGCGGCTAGTTCAATCTTGTCGGCCGCGATTCCTAACCCGACCAGCTCCTGCCTGGAGTCCTCATCGCGCACCGTGATAACCGAGCTGAGCTCGAACGCTACCCGGGTAAGCCGCTTACCTTGTTCAGATAGAAGCGGGCCTACTCCCACCGCATACATCATCAGCGGCTTGTGCCACAAGCGCGCCAGAATGGCGCAACCTGCGTAATAAGAGACGCCCCAATGGTTGCTAGTCAGTACTGTGTCGGGATCGGCGCCCCAGTAATCGTGAAACAATCCACCGCCGCCGATTACTACTGCATCGGAGCGCTCGATGGCCGCCTGAACAGCATCGATATCGTTCCAAGAAACTGACTCGACTCCATGCGATGCGGTGGTCTCCTCGGGGTTGCCGGAAGCGACAATCACGCGAAGATCGCGGCGCTCCGCGCGGAGTTGCTGGAGCATGCCCGCCAGAATCGCCTCATCACCTGCATTGGCGAAACCGTAGTAGCCGAAAACAACGAGAGTCTGCAATCTTCAACGATATCGAACTTGCGAAGCTCTATTGGTACGCCAGCGCTCGATGCACCATGTGGATTGCAATCGCGCCTTCGCCCGCAGCCGAGGCGACGCGCTTAACGTTTCCCGCTCTCACATCACCGACGGCAAACACGCCCGGCAGACTAGTTTCGAGCATCTGCGGCGTCCGATCCGATTTCCAAGCGCCGGGCGGTAAGTCGCTCCCGGTCAGAATAAAGCCCTTGTCGTCGAGCGCCAGGCATCCGCGGAGCCAATCGGTGCGAGGCGACGCACCGGTCATGATGAACAGGTGCTGTACATTGTGCTCGGAAGTCTCGCCGCTCTGCTTATCGCGCCAGGTTACGCGTTCCAGGCGATCGCCGCCCCCGAGCGCCGTAATTTCGGTATGAAAGTGCAGTTGGATCTTGGGGTTCTCCGTCAAGCGCTGAATCAGATAGCGCGACATCGTGCTCTTTAGCTCCGCCCCGCGGACCAGCATGTGCACCACGGGAGCGGTTTGCGAGAGAAACACCGCGGCCTGCCCCGCCGAGTTGCCACCGCCCACCACCGCCGCATTCTCCACGCCGCATAGCTGCGACTCGATATGCGTCGCGCCGTAGTAAACGCCTTTGCCTTCGAAGCGTTCGAGATCAGCGAGAGGCGGTTTGTTGTATTGCGCACCGGTGGCAATTACGACCGAGCGCGCCAGCAGGGCGTCGCCGCCTTCGAGCTCAAGGCGATAAGGATGGCTCTCGCCATCGAGGCGGTTCACCGTGCGCGCAATGGTGAGATGCGCGCCGAATTTCTGGGCTTGCGTGGTCGCGCGAGCCGCGAGTTCCTGCCCCGAAACGCCGGTAGGGAAACCGAGATAGTTCTCAATCTTGGAACTCGATCCCGCTTGCCCACCGGGCGCTATCGACTCGATAACCGTGACACCGAGGCCTTCGGAAGCCGCGTAAACAGCGGCGCCAAGCCCTGCGGGACCAGCGCCCACGATAACCAGATCTTGCACCTGCTCACTGTCGACGCGATCGTTCAAGCCCAGGCACCCTGCTAACTCCTGCAGCGAAGGATTGCGCAGCACGTTGCGCCCACCGCAGATCAGCACGGGCACTTCGGAGGCTTGTACGCCGAAACGATCGAGCAACTCCTGCGAAGCGGCGTCGGTATCGAGATCCACGTAAGTGTAGGGATGGCCATTGCGGCTCAGGAACTCGCGCAGTTCGAGCGTGCGCGCGGAATGGCGCGACCCGAGCAGAATCACATTGCCCCAGCCGCGCTTGATCAGTTCCAGCCGACGCAGGATGAACGCGCGCAGCAGAACTTCGCTCAAGTCAGCGTCGCGCGCGATGAGGTTCCGCAGATCGGGCGCGCCAACTTCGAGGAACTCGCCCGGTTCGGCTACCCGGCCGCGCACGAGGCATTGCTGCCCGGAGATCATACTGATCTCGCCGGTAAACTCTCCGGCGACGTGCGATGCCACGGGCGTTTCGCCTTCCAGCCCGGGCTGCACGATTTCGAGCTTTCCGGAAAGCAGAACAAACAACGGCACCTCGCGGTCGCCTGGGTCGA